>CAJHZI010000423.1:0-255000 GCA_905160935.1 Enchytraeus crypticus | reverse complement strand
GTTAATAATAACATTTACCAATTTCAGTGTCAGAAATTTGACACTCTGGCTTGCCAAGGATTTAAATTCTTGCTTCATATTGACAACTTCATACGCCAGGTAAAAAGGCAAATGTAGAAAATTGTCTACAAGGATTATAAATAATACTGAATATTTTTTTGATATATTTCTACCGTGAATAAACTGTCATTACATTTAAGTAAAATTAACAAATGCAATAATCACACTGATTAATTAACGTTCTCAGTCCAATTCAAGAGTTCTCGACACAAAGTAGGTTTGGCCTATATATATCACGGTGAGTGAGCACTAAATATTATTACTATAGCTCTCGTTTACCTCTCTCAATTTTCTCTCTAGTACTTCTTTCTCTCGCTCATACTGTCTAAGCCTAGTCTGACTTTCACTAAGTCTTCCACTCACTTGCTCTAGCTCTGAGGCTTCGCGCTGTTGCTGAGAAGTGCTATCACCTTCCACGTGTGTCTAACAACATCAACTTATACACAATAACAACCTGAATGATCCAACAACAACAACAGAATTAGAGTGCTACTGTCGTCCATGACAACACTAAGCACTATGGTACCAAATTCAATTCAATGAGAAGAGTATAGGGTCCAAAACGGTGCAAGCCAAAATTCGGGAAGTCAGTCCGAGGAAGGGTACAACCGGAATGGAGGTGTGTGTGTTGGTCTCAGATAAGGTTCATCATATTGTACAATAAAAAACTAGAAGAATTATGAAGACCTTTAGCAATTATTATGCAAATGAAATCTTCAATCACTCAAATCCGTATAAAACAAAAGACGAGCCTAACACTACTTTCATCTATCGATTTGTCATCGGTAAGAAAGGAGTTTTGGATTCCATACTTGAAACTACTGATCCACATTTGGAGCCTAACAAATGGTAACATCGGCTTCTACACACAGAGTCATTGGCATTAGACGTTGACGACAAATACAAATTACTGGTGCATAAATTACACAAGGATGGATTCATAGACGATTCTTCCTGCCTAGCTCATCCTCTAAAATCCTTTAATATAGAAATACAAATATCCTTTAATTTAAACAATGTATAGTGAGTCCTAAAATATAATAATAAACTAAAATATGATTGAAAGGATGACATAAAGTCTCATAATGAGCCTGTCTTAAAATAGTACAAATATGTTACTATATGGTACAGACATGGTACGATATGGTACAAGAATGGTAAGATATGTTACAAACATGGTACGATATGGTACAAACAAGGTACAATATGGCACAAATATAGCACGATATGGTACAAACATGGTACAATATGGCACAAACATGGTACGATATGTTACAAACACAGTAGTATACGATGGTTCAAATAAGTACTTGATGAGCAAAAATTTAGGAATCTAACAGTCATAATCTAAAGCAAATTGCCATTTCACTACCGCAATGATCGCTGCTTCCTGAGGGTAGTATTTAAAAAATGACACTTATTAAGCAAGAATGCTACTAACTCGCATATCTAGTAGATTGAGCGTATATACCTTTGTGGTTTCATTTTTAATTTGAATTTTCTCATCTCTAATTTCCTTCTGCTTCTTTTCTAGATGAATACAATTAGTAAAAATGGTAAAACATCATCATCATCACCGTCTTCCCTTGAATCCTAGTTTAACTAGGGTCAGGATACGAATAGACTCTCTCAAAATCCTCTCTGTCCTACATCATAGGACAAAAAATAGTAAAACATAATAAATATATAAATACGTGCTAATGCACAGAATTTTGTTTAGAAAGAATTAGAAAACCAACTCAGAAATTTCATTTTGATAACCAACTAAAATATGCTAAAGACTACATTTCAGTAGAAATAAAAATATATAAAATATAAGAGAAGAATCATCTTTTGATTGATGGTGTAGTCAGCTCAAAGACTAAATGAGATTCTTGATTTTAATCTTGAACTTAGATAAAATGCTAATTTGTATTCTTTAACTCAACAATATTTAAGCTTTGAATGAAAATTTGCGAGGTCCATTGCACAGTAGAGCGATGAAATAATGGCTTTAAGACAAGGCAACTAATACTTTACAAAAAGTGTAGATATTTATTAAAGCAGTCCATTTAAAAGTAAAATTTGAAAGACAAAAGTTCATCTAAATACACAAATAAATACAGTAGTAACCTAAGCTAGGAACTCAACTGGAGAATCTTTTTTGCAATTTCGCAGGTTTGAATTGGTTGCTTGAGCTTAGACTTAAAAGGATCATTTAGGAAGTAATTTATTTCCACAGTATAGTTTGTTTGATGTAAGAATACAACTGATTATGAAGAAGCATACTTTCGGTTGAAGTTAATGCTTTCTTTAGCTGTTTTTCCAATTCGACAATCTTCTGCTTGTACAAACTGATTTCTTCTTGATGCTCTTTTTTCAGTTTTTCCACAGCACTACTGTGATTAGTGCCGTTCTGATCTGTGCCACCCTTACCCGTGCTTCTTTGATTAGTGCCATTCTGATAAATGTTCTGATCCCTGGAATGAGCTGAGCCTCTCTGCTGCGCAGTTGTTTCGTCTTCTTCAGAATCAGAGTCGTAAGAAACGTAAAGAACTCTCTCGGTGTTCTATTAATCAATTAAACAATTAAGAATTAAAGCTTAGTTAATAGTCATAGGATGATGTCAGAGATGTCTCTAGCAAGCTATGCAAATAAAGACAATGCTACACCTGAAATCACTTAATTGTATAATACTATTTTCATTTAAATACTATTCACAGATCTCCCTTCACACCAAAAATTTGAAGCAAACATAGTCTCTGAACTAATACATAGTATTCATATTCATCTTCGTCATCTTCCCTAATACATAGTATTAATAATACTAATAATATTTATGTATTAGTTCATTAGTGTATTTATACATAATACATGTCCGTTGAGTATCTATTTACTGACAGATTTAACAATAAAGATAAACAAACTCTAAACTGAAACTTTTTACCAAATTATATCATAGGACTGGAATAGGGTATATATTAGCTGAAATCAGTAAACTGCCTGGCAAAAATCATGTGTGTGATTTGAAACAGATTAAGAAATAATTTGATATTTTGACTATAAAGTAAACAGAAATATTTCTTTTTATCAATATTATCACTACTTAACTGCGATGAGGACAACAATGAAAATTCTTTCTACCAGAAAACTAAGTAAAAGTCTGGCTGGACTAAAATACTCAAATTTATTATTATCAATCCTTACTTCATTAGTTGATAGCTTTTCCAACTGACACGTTAACATCTTAATCGTTTCTTCATGAGATTTTGCCAGCATAGTTAGCTCATTAACATTTTTTCCACCCACATTGTCTTTTAATCTCAGACGAAGCTGACGCTGTCCAAAATATATACAGTGTTAAAATGACACAAGCAGAACTTACGTCTCCCTTCAACTAGAAGGGATGGATAACATTTATATTAACTAACGACGACATGACTTTAATTTTTTGCAAAAGATGTGAGAACTGCCAGTCCTCATGACCGCTTTCAAAGTCAGAAACCATATTTAATACTTCACACAAATTATACAACAAGAAAAAAGTTAAACAGTTACGTTTAAAAAGACACGACATTATGCCAATAGCAATGTAACCTTGAAGTTAAGCCAATATTTTGATTGTATTAAATAAATTTTAAAAATATTGAAATTATTATACAAATAATGTTACTTGTCACTTCCACCTTCAACAACCTGTATAACAGTTTCGAGAAATATGTTAGACAAAATATTAGGTAAGCAATCAGTATAACTGATAGTCTAGAAAATTCTAACATTCTCACTTGGCTAGCTATGCATCTAAACTGATTCTGGATGAGATGGGAATTGTGTAAATTTATTTTTTTAGTGATATGTGCTGTTGGGGACGTCCCTGACATCATCCCTGGATGAGGAAACGGACGTTTAACCTTTATTATTATTATTAACAACTGAAATTTGACAACAGGGTCAAATTTCAGTTGTTATAAAATGACAGAACATGTAAATTAATTAAATATCGGCCAACGAGAAGCTTCAGTATTAAAATTAACTTTTATAAAACTACATCTATTTGATGTTAGTCTACATATTTCAAATTAAAATGCCCATTAAATAACCTAAGGTAAGTAGCTTCTAGAACACTAGCAAAATAAATTATTCAAAGAAGTTCTAATATTGAGAGTTAAGTCTTTAAAATTTAACAATGTTATAAATTATATTTCTAACATATATTCTAATAAAACTATGACAAAGTAAGCTTAGTTTATAACATATTCATTAACTGTAAATACAAACGTTGTAATAGGAATGAATGTATGCCAGTGCATTGCATAATTTTTGTATATAGGCCCTTCTCACTGTTTCCACTTTCTACAAACAATAAAATAAATATAATATAAAATAGTATGACAGCTAATTATAAAACTTGATATAATACTTCATTATCCGTATAATCATATTAATCATATATTGACTGATGGTCGACTTGGTATAGTGCTTGACACATAAGCAAGAGGATGCAGGTTCAAATAGCTGCCATAGCCTTATGAAGAGTCTGTTATGGTATAAAAACTGACATAAAATTTACATTTTACTTACAGAAAAATCAATGTAATCACATGACAACGTTTGCAGTTATCAGTTCTATGTAATTTGTTAGTCTTATAGAAGTATGATTTTCTAAATAATTTAGTAACATTTAGTCTATTTTATTTCACTTGGTAGCGAGTGTACAATTAATAGCAATATAGATGACAGACAGAGAAGAGTGGAGGCCTTATATACCATGGACCTGCCAGTAGACAGTGCACTACGAGCGAGAGAGATGAAAGTTAAGAAATGCCTACCTTCGATGACCTTTGATTTGTTGAACAGAACATCGATGGATATACACTAAACAGTTTGACAAATTATTTTCTTTATCAATAAAACAAATCTATTTAAGATATTGCAGAACAAAAAATTCAACGATAGGATGTAAATATATACTGCTACAAACCTCATCATGAAGGAACTGTAGAACTCTAAGCTGTTCACTTATTTCCACAAATCTGTTTTTAAAAAAAATTAAACAATTAAAACAAACAAATTAAACAATAGATATAAAATGCATCCTAAACATTTCATATCTGGTAAACACACGAGTATGTCATACTGTTAGATATCTATGGTTACACCAAGGAATGGGTTAGTAACAGCTTCATCGCATCCATTGAACTAAGCCACTGCACAAATTACACTAACTCAGATCATTTTGAATCATTATTATTTCTATTAATCAAACGAATTATTATTATTTCTGAGCATTAACTCAGAAATTACACCAATCTAGCTATTGCACTACATGCAATTCAGTGGTTACTTTAATTCAGTCAATGCAGCACGTCAGCTTGAATAACCAAAAATGAATCGTTAAGAAATCAATCATACAATAAATTTATTATCCACATGGGTAAAAATTCAACAGTAATTTAACTTACATTTCATTACACTTCTTCTGCAACTCTGCACTGAATGATATCTGAGTGGCTTCATGCAGTTGATTGAGTTCTTTTCGTAGCTCTGCTGAAGTCTAGAAAAATAACTACAGCAATTACACCAATCAGCGACGATATTTGTTAACTTCACCTCCACTGCGTGTCACATTGTTTGTGATTTAACATTTATGCACTATTAGAATCTTTAAACCATGAACATAAATACTGTTTTTTTATAATATCACTAATTTAAGTCATATAAGGTAACTAATATAAATTAATAAGTATAATTTAAAGCCATTAGAAAATATTTCGAATAAAAAACTAATTTTAGCTATCTATATGGCATAAATACTACAACTAACTAGATTTTACAAATATTAGATAGGCAGTACTGAAAACTGTAATATTATTTTAAAAGAAATGTAATTTCTTTTTTAAAAGAAATCAAATACATACCCGAGATAATGTATCTAGATCCTCCACACACTTTTTAATATCATAAACACTGGAGTCCTTAGTCTGAGTACCAACATCCTCTCGAAATAGTCTTATGCCTAATTTGCAAGCAACACCTAGCCTAGAAATTACACACAAACACCTTCTTATTGATTATCAGATTATTGAAAGTTATTTTAAATTGTGTCTAAGAAAGAGTTTATCTCACTTCAGGGACCCTAAATCAGGTAGATGACAAGCGTGGGATGGACAGAAAACGGGGACGAATCATAAGTGAATTAATTATTATTGACTTGCATATAAATGTCGAATGCACATGGAATTTGGCTTGTTTATATATTGTTTTGAAATATTTCATGAACCTTCAAATAATTGGTAAATTGGTAGCACACTAGTCTAACAAAATAGGAGATCAAGCCAGATCACCTATGGTATTATTTTTATGCAATTAAATTATGAAAAGAGAAGGTAAACTTTGCATTTCATAACATTATGTCCCAAAGAATGAACTTCAATTGCGTTCATAGGCAATGGGTTAATGCTACAATATGGATTGAGGTTACAAGAAACTGCAGTATGACCGAAATTACTGAGCCTTCACAAACAAATTTCATAAGAAGAGCATGTATTTTATTGAAAAAGTAAACGATACATTGTATTACATGCACACCGTCCATGTATTGGCACATTAAACTATTGAATTTATTTTAAACATTACATTACCTTTGAACTTTGTCGTAATTATTATTTTCGTGAGGTAAATCAAAGTCCATTTCATCTTGAAAGGTAAGAGGAAGGACCGGTGGCTCATAAAATTCGGCTGAAACATTTTCAATCAACTTGTAAACATTAGCTGCAGCCGCCATGTTGTAACTAATGACAACAAATCCCAACTACGATCCCAAAGTACTTCATGTCAAAAAAGCAATCCAAATCTGCCTCCTAAAATAATCGGATACTCAAGCAGGCTACATGTTAGTAAGATCTTCAAAGCTCTCGGTCCGAAAAGCATAGCCTCTTTTAAGATTTAAAAGAGGTAAAATCCTCCGACAGGGGTGGAAAGGAAATTGTGCCCCCAGAAAACACGAATTTCCCCAATGATTTGGCCCAGCTACCATATATCAAACACGCATTCTAGTGAAATGATCAACTGTATTGATACCTATCACTTTTAATACCGCATGTTTAAACCGTTAGGCAATTTATTCCATTTTCCGTGTAACCAGTCCAGTGAATATCCGAGAATTTACTCTCACATCAGCGCGGCTAGGATTCGAATCCACGATAGTTCAATTAATTCACCTCGGGATCTGTCATTTAAAACTTCATGACGTTACCCCTACGCTATTAAGACATTCTAAAACATTCTTGCAAACGACTGTCCAACCCAAAAAGTTCGTCATGTTGTATCATAAGAGAATATTCGAAAAACTGCAAAAACTAGGTACCGATAAAATAGTAATTAAGTTAGCGAAAGATTTGTGCCGTTTCTAAGAAGAATGTGTCATTTTTAAACGTTTATTTAGGATATTTGCCACCCCTTCCCTTCACATTGTAATTTTTAAACTACTTCCATCATCCCGCCCCTTTAGAAAAATTTCTTAAATTATGTATGGCATCATGCAATAATAATAACAATAATTAGAGTGCTACAGTCATCAATGACAACATCGAGAACTATTGAGACAAAATCAAGCCAGCGTAATGTAGCCATTATTCAACGCATATTGACGATATATCTGCGTAGTTATAAAAATTTAGTCATTTTTCATCAATTAATTTAGACTCATGAAATTGTTTAAAAGTAACATATGCGTGTATTTCAACGGATCGGAACCATTTGGAAGCGTGAAAGGGTTATAACTTAGATCTGTTCAGTCAGAACCAGGCCCACTCGTATGTAGAAGCGTAGGTTAGTCCATAGGCCATATATCACACAACTTTCGCATATCGTCAATCTTCACCTGCAATTAATATCTAGGCTTAGTTTTTCTCAGCTTGAAATTTGGCATACGAAGCTTACAAATGCCGTTCATGCAACGTTCTGCGCTTGCAAACTACAATAACCAACAAAACGCAGCATTTAGATATTAGAGTGCTAATCGCATCAATGAAAACATCGAGAACTCTTTAACCAAAGTCAATACGACAATCTAGAAATAAAATATCCATACCGGTGTATGTCCTATATCTGGGAAACAATTATAAAGGTAAAGAATCAAAAGAAATAATGGAAGTCTACGTATTGGTCTCAATACATAGGCATCAGTTACAAGAGACAATGGCTAATGCAGGCCCTTTACCCTTCCATTGAACTGTTTATAGGAAAGCAGTGATGCTTTGAAAAGGATGACGTACTACATGTATAAGACTATAAGTACAATTATCAATTTTAGTGCAATCTTAGCTGGCTGCAAGGTTAACGCCAGTTTCCTCACTCGAAAGCGATGTCAGTGACGGGCGAGCCCAGGATTTGAACCCTGCACCATCTGATTCGCGTTCGAGTACCTTACCGACTTCGCCACTGGCTCTAGCCATGTACACTGAATGCCCTCTAATGTCATATACATTTCGTTTATAGATTTACAAGTAGCTTTGCCTCAAAAAAGTCAAACATTTATACGGATAACTCCATTTTAGATCGACCGCTTCAAGCAGCTAGAACATGCTTATGGCCATTTAATGAGAATCTAATCCGTTTAATTTTCTTTGCACTATGCAAAGCTCCGCTGAACCGTCGATATGAACAAATTGTAATTAAACTGAAGTAGCTAACCGATTGATATGTATAAGTGTTAAACGCTGCAGAACGTAATTTTTTTAATTTGAATTTTGACTGCGATGGCTTTGTTGAAAGTTAGCAAACAGTTACACTAATTGATTTATGATAGTCCAAAGAGCTACATAAATTCCACGACTCCGAATCTTCGTGCTAAATGTTAATAGTGTGAGAACGACAGAGACAGAGAGAAACAGTGGGAGATATATATATATATATATATTGTATATATATATATATATATATATATATATATATATATATATATATATATATATATACAAGTATACATATATATATATATATATATATATACAGTATATACAAACTGGGGCAAAAAAATACTCCCCTAGCGAAATCGCAATAACTTTAACAAAACTCAAAATATTTGTACAAAATTTTTGGAGCTTCTCGGGGAAGAATTTCTGCGTAAAATCTGCAAATTTGGTCGAAATATTTTCAGTAGTTACGAAATTACAGCATTTCCAAGAGAAAAGTGCAAAAATTAATTTCAACTAGGATTTTCGAAATGTCAGTCGTTCTTTTTTAAGCAAATAACGACAATGAAAAGGGACATTTACTTAAGTGGTGGAGTATAAGCCTACACTACCTTGTGGGCTGCTCAAACAAAAGATGCTTAAAAGTCATTCTTCTGTTAAAATTATTCCTAAATTTTCAAGAAAATTTCCGGTACTTTTGTGCAAATAAGCCTTGTTAAAATTGATTTTAACACTTTTTCCGGAAAAACGCTGTATTCTTGTTATTTCTGAATATATTTTCACCAAACTTGCAGAATATATGCAGAAATACCTCCTCTATAAACTATGAAAATTTTATAAAAATATTTTGAGTTGTATCGAAGTTATTAAGACTTTTGTTAAAATAAGCCTTGTTAAAATTGATTTTTGCACTTTTTTCGTAGAATCGCTATAATTTTGTTACTGGTCAAATATTGTCATAACATTTACAGTTTATATGCAGAAATTCCTCCCTAGAAGCTCCAAGAATTTTGTACAAATATTTTGAGTTTTGTTATAGTTATTGAGATTTCTCTAGGGGATTATTATTTTTGCCCCAGTCTGTATATATATATATAAAGAGAGAGAGAGAGAGAGAGAGAGAGAGAGAGAGAGATAGATAGATAGACAAGGAGACAGAGAGGAGAGAGAGAGAGAGTGAGGGAGAAAAAATGAGTTGTCTGAAGCAAAGTGATTACATACTGTAGTATTTTCGATGATCGTATATAAGTATTGGGCAATTATTGTTCATATATCTTTCTTAGCACCCTGTTGCTTGCAAGGTACTCTTAAATGCCAAAACGCCAAAGCGGTGCCATTAATTGAGCTCTGCTGTTTATTTATTTAGCGAGAAAGGAGTAAGAGCGAATTATTTCAAATTAGAACGGTACAGTTTCAAACATTTCTCGATAAATACGTGTATGCACTTTAAAAGAGATTACTGCCTGTGAAAAGGTAAAGGGAAATCACCTGAGAAAGTCTATTTCTAAGGCATTCTAAGGCAAAGTCTAAGCTTGTACGAGTAATTAATTTTACATGTAGTACGCGTACAGTTATTGTACACGTACAGGTTCGATAGCTATGATTCTATCTACTTGTACATAAATTACATATATAATTAGATACTCAATCACAGATCAGAATGGGCGGGGTTCCAATCCTGGGCTCTCCCGTCACTGACATTGCTTTCGACTGAGGAAACTGACGTTAACCGGCTTTACCAGCTTTTACATTCAGATCGACATGGCGAGATGAGAGACAGTAATTATAATAGATCAGCTGATCTTGTCATAAAGAAGTCGGAATCTGCTTCCGAATTAGACTAGCTTGTGCACACGTTTTGAAGTTTCATTGAGCAGGTAGGCAGATCAGCGCTTATTTGAAACCAAAGAGTTATTTTTTTGCGAAAGAACGGGTCAAGATTTCAGTCTAAAAGGTCGATCTCTGGGTTAGAACTTAGTTCTTCGGGTTTTTATATAGATACTATATACTGGCAGAAAATTATAATTTTTTAAATTTAATTCTACTACACTTTCATTTAATATCTCAACACGATGGCTTGCCGTTTAACTATCCACTAATACCTGCCTCTAAGTGCGGCGCTCTATCTCTAAGCATTCATATTTATACGTGCTAGTATATTAGTGGTTCGTAGTAGATGTATTCGTAAGTTTTCACGCAGCAGTGCACTGATGGAAGAGATATCAGAGAAAACATAGACTCAGCTGCACAGGGAACATTCCAGCAGACTGGTAAACATTACGTCAGATTATGAGTTTTCAGCGCCACATGATCATACACTGCGCTTCGTGAAATAGGAAGGTCAGAACTTGTATAGCTAAGCGTAGATGTAGAGTAGTAACTATACTACGGTTAGCTATGTATTAGGAAATTAAGCGTTGTGCAATGTTAAATTACTAGAGACTGAGCAGTTGACTTATAGAAATTTATTTGTAGTTCTGTAATGTTTCAGTGTGTCCGACTCACACGAGTGAGGCAGTAGTATGATCAACTATTGGTGTCCGACTGCGGAGTATTAGAAACAGGGTTCGACGTATTCCTGTAATATTAACGTATCCTGTAGTATCAACCTGTTCCTGTAATACCAACGTGTTCCTTTAATATCAACGTGTTCCTGTAATATCAACGTGTTCCTGTAATATCAACGTGTTCCTGTAATATCAACGTGTTCCTGTAATATCAATGTGTTCCTTTAATATCAGCGTGTTCCTGTAATATCTACGTGCATATGCTCTTGTATTATCAATGTGTTGCGATGGTATCATGCATTCCTCAACATATGAACGAGTTGTAGGTTTGCAACAATATACATATAGTATAATAACTCACCGATATTGTACCTCTTATACATGTAAATTTATTTATTATTTGTAATTTCTTTCTATTGCAATACTCGTGTTTCAAATTTCCACCTTTGGGTGAAATAAAGATTAATATAATATGAAGGTAATTTGTAGTATTATAATACTTGTGTAGAAAGTAAATATGGTCGACCTTCATCTTACAGCACTGCTATAAAATAAGCTTACTGCCTTACAATGTGGAAAATGATGTACGCCGTGATAATTGTATGCGAGAACACTTTTACTGATGCAGCAAACCAAATACCGACTTATAATTTATATCTATATAAATTTTCATATAACATTTTGATAGAGAAATTAGCAATGTCTTACTTTATTGTCCGTTAGAGATATATTTTAAAAGAATTCTGAATTCTTACAATTTTATATTTTAATTCTCAAAGAATACATTTTTATAAATAGGGTACGACGTCTAGGAGCGACGAGTCAGTCTTTACAACATCTTTAGATACTGACAGGAATATTCCGGAATTATGATATAGTAACAATTGCAATATTGCTGACTTAACATCATTTGGATCGCTTGAATGATTAGATACACTTTTAGTGAATATTAGTGAATACGGCCATAAAAACAATTCTGAAGATATTGTCAGATCAAATGCAACTGATAAAATGAAGAAAGTCATCGTACCAATAGACTGGAGCGATAACGCTCTGAAAGCTTTCGAATGTAAGTAGAATATTTCTCTTCCTTCCTATAACGAGAGCATTGTCAAACTCTGGTGTCTACGTGAGTATAAGTTCTGAACCTTAAGTCTTGGATATATTTATTATAGGTTCTATCTCATCTCCTACGATATGGTTTATCTTTAAATTGGAGTCATAGAGAGCAAAGGGATTATCTTTGTTCAGGCTGACCGAGTGTAGTGCTTGTAGGTAAATCAACATATAACTGTTTCAGGCATCGCAACATTGAAGCCGATACAAAGTGAGTTAAAGTGAAGCTTAAATCAAAGATAGCCTAATTCAGCAGCACTATATTAGACGAAGAAGAGTTTAACAAGCTAAAAAAGCTCACGTTAGCGTCAGTTTCCTCAGTCGAAAGCGATGTCAGTGACAGGCGAGCCCAGGATTTGAACCCCGCACATACTGATCCGCGGTCGAATAACTTACCGACATCGCCTATGACTTCAGCCATATTAATAGTTTAATGTTGTATGTTGTTCAAAAAGCTTAAGAGTTAAAGAGGAGTTTTTCTTCAAGCTCTATAAGACGTCACATTATGGACACTAAAATAGTCACTCCAACTATCTTCCTCCATTGATCTCGATCCATTGCAGAGTCATACACATCGTCATAATATGACTTGACAAAATCACATAATATGACTTGACAAAATCACATAATATGACTTGACAAAATCACATAATCTGTATTTAATATTTCTAAAGCATATAAATATTGCGTATATCTTACCTTGTTATCATTTATGTCTAGGGTATCTATCTCATCTTCATGATCGAGAGAGTATGCTCATTCTTCTTCATTTCATTGATGCGGGTGAGTGCAATAGTTTATTGCATTGTGTGATGTAACCTGTTGAATGTATTGTGAGACGTAACTGTTTAATGTGTTGTGAGATGTAACGGCGTCCGTATTGTGAGACGTAACTGCTTAATTAATGTATCTTGAGATGTAATGCTGAATATATTTAAAGGTCTAACTATTTAATGTATTGTGATGTCTACATTAGAAGTAGTTTACCTCAGACATCCTAATTGAAGAAATTCCGCTTTACAAGCACCTAGTGGATAATGTGGATAGTATTTATTCATCTCGCCACACAGCCAGTATTTCTGTCTCCATTCATAAACGATATAATGCAGTGGGTGGAAGAATATAAACAGTTTTGTTATTCAATAAAGATGATATTCTAGAACAGACAAATTATTTCAATATCGCCGTCGAGCTGAGGTTGTAGCGAACCAATATAATACACTGCAAAAACGTGGTAAATCGCGATTGGTGAAACTAGGAAAAAATAGGCGAGCTCTACGAATTATAAATATCTGGAAAAGATATCCGTACCAGACAAACTTTGGATTAAAACCCTACACCCACAGATCAGCATTCGAAAGCTTTATCGATATTACTATCGGCTCCACTCGAAAGTTTTTCTTACAATTACAAGGAAAGAATTTCACTTTTCTTACTTAAATATAAATATGTAGACATGCATTGCCTTATTTAAATATAGATAAAAATCTAGTGCTTTCGTGTTGATTTCGATATGCCGTTTTCAGTGATCGCAGTATTCTTTGAGTAATTACTCCACAGTAAGTATCTATTACATAGTAATTACCTATTCCACGAGTGAATATCTAATCTACTGTATAGTTTCATGGACTGAAAAGGAAACTTTTTCGTAATTCTTTAAAAGGGGCTGTTTCTTTATTTCTTTGTTTGCAGCTAACGAGAAAGAATTGCGAGAAAAAGAAGCTAAGATGATGGAATTACAAGAAGAATATGAAACGAGACTTTTACAAGAAAAGGTTTTCATACAACTTATTTTATTCTAAAGAGCCTTTCTGTAAACGTTTTTCTTCTTTTTGAATGAAATAGACTTTAATGTTAAGTTTTTTTGTCTCTTTCAAAGGATATCATTAAATATAACTAAAAGATATAATACTCTTGGCAATATCTCTCTCTCTTCAGTGTTCTACCAAGCAGCAGGTCCAAGGTACATATTCTTACTCACGTGCTGCTTTTTACGCTCCATAAAGAGCACATAATCGATTAACGCATTAATACCTTTACAAATGGCCATGCCTTATCCATATCTTAATGTAGCCTTCCTTTAGCTTGAGAATAATATTGCTTCGGAGGTGGTTTTCAGTTGCCTTCCTCAGTCCTATAATGGATTAACTGCCATTTAATCCTGGGGAAAAATTTCGTGGTGAGGTGGGTTCCCTTTGCCTTCCTCAGCTCCTGCCTTAGTCACCTCTTACGTACACGCGGCAGCTTGTTTGCGGTTGCCCTATTCTCCTTTGCAGTGGTCTCAACCACACCCGGGCTCAACACGGGGAGAATATAACGAAACAAAATATGAAATGCGTATGCCTTGATGAAACCTTTACGCTCTGACATTATATTCAGTGAATGAATAATTTATTGTCTAATTGACTGACGGACAGATTGATTAACTGATTGACTGATTCATTAATCGATTGACTGATGTAAATATAATTGACTGATGTAAATCTGATTTAATTGACTGATGTAATTGATTAATTGACTACTTTATATATTAATTAATTTAGCGATTGATTGAGTGGGTGAGTAAGTGATTAATTGATTACTTCAGCTAGATTGATTAATTTATAGATCGATTAATGTATTTATTGATTGATTAATAGATTGATTGATTGATTAACTGACCGATTGAGTATTTGATTGATCGATAAAATTAACTGAATGACTGGCTGACGGTTTATTGATTGATCGATTGATTGATTGACTGATTGATTGATTTACTGATTGATCGATGGATTGACTGATTAATTGATTTACTCCTTGATTGATTTACGTTACTACAGGTAGACTACCGCTGGATCACGGGGTCAACAGGTACACCGGGAGAGTTTATACTGCGCATAGCGGCTGATGAGAAGGCGCGGTATATACTGATGGGAACTCGAGGTCTGGGAAAGATCAAGAAAGCCTTCCTGGGCAGCGTCAGTGACTATGTTCTCACTCATACAAAAATACCCGTTATCATTTGTAAACAGCCGTAAACAATGCTGCATTGAGGATGAATGAGTTTATATTGTAGATCTTATCAGTATAAGATTTAATAGTCAGTTAGTTTTCTGTAAAACTTAACAGAGCAGCCATGATTAGAAGATTGGACGAAATAGAGAGATTGATAAAAATTCTGAAATAGATTGATTTGGAAGAGATGGATTGTGACATAAGAGGCACTGGTGAGGGAAGAGTTTGCTGACTAGCTCTTTCATAGTGGATAAAGAAATGTTCGTACGGAATAGTTTGCTGGTTGTCTACGGATTTGATATATTCTATACAACGCGATAAACTTACGTAATTTGTCACTTGAGCTAGACAAAGTTGCATAGAGTTGCACAGGTATGCACTAAGTTGCAGAGATTTGAGAGATGTGCAGAGCGTTGCACAGTTGCCCTGAGTTATGGTAGTTACATAGAGTGGCACAAAGTTGTGCAAATATTCGCTGAATTAGACATAGTTGCCTTTATCTCCAAAGAACTGCACTTACATGTAGTTGCACATGATTGCACATAGTCGCACATGATTACACAAAGTAGTAGAAATTTGCACATAGTTGCACAGGATTGAACATAGTTGCACATTATTGCACATAGTTGCACTGGGTTGTAAAGTGTTAAATTGAGTTTGGCAACATCTCACTGGTCAAAACACTGTAGATTAGATAAAGCAGGGACTTAATTAATAAAATTTGAAAGAGTGAACAAGTTCAGAAAACTCTAAATCGATACTTTTCACTTGATAACCTGAATCAACATATCTCAATCGATATCGGTGCAAAGTTATTTATTATATAAGGTCGTAAGTTCATTTTTACTACAACAAAAGTAGAAATAAATGGCGGTAGTTGCGGTAGCTTAAGTAGTATGACTTAATTAAATCGTGTAACTATAACATTATTGATATCATTACAAGGTGGTGATATCAATATAAATACACAGTTGATACTTTTGTATGTTATAAACTAAAGATTTTTGGTATTAATTGCCTTAAGCACGACCGACATGGCGCCATTAAGAAACACCTGCCTATGACAAAACTAAAATTAAATGAAAATAGTCTTAAAAGTAATTTATTTAATAACATAAATATTATGTTGCATAAATAATAAAGTTTCTCATTTAAGATATAAATAAATCAAGTAGTCTACCAGAAGGGCGCTCCGTGAAGAAAGGAAATATGCATAGACGACTAAAACCCCTCAGAACAGTTATATAGTTATAGTCACGTCAAGCGCTGTATTTGTGAAATAATCCCTAAGCCAATATCGTAGAAGTAAAGCGGAAGTGAATGCTTTAAAAAGTCCAATTTAGCCTAATATTTTTATAACAGTTGTATAACATATGCTTGTAAAATGTATTAGATGGCGTTGCAAGTTTGGATTACGTAACGAAAGCTTTAACAAACTACGCGTATGGTGTTCCAATAAAACCTACGTCAGGTTTTGTTAGCTTCCTTATAGAGTATACAAATAACCACTATGAATTCGTAAATTATTGTCTATGTCCGTTTGTCTCACTTTCTCTCTTATGTTTTGCCAAATGGACGATCCACGGTACATATTTCTTCATACGACCCGCTTCTCGCAATTAAAAGCACATCGTCGACCGTAAATTGATCCTTTCATACAGGCGTAAAGGGTTAAGCAAAACGTAATGCAACCCTTAGGTGAAAATGTGATTTCTGATGTTATTTGTACTCAGTATCAGCTTAACTTCTCAAACTAGTGTTGCAAGTCTCCGTGACTTCCTAACCAGTATAATTAAGTTACGTTACGTTATAAACTTTTATTTTACGGTTAGTCTTTTCTGTAACGGGCCTAGTGGCCATGACACAACCGGAAGAAATTATAATAAACAAATTACTCTAAAGTTTCGAATTATTTTAAGTTCTTCTCATGATCTAATAAAATATTGTTGCTATCTTCACTGGAAGCTGCTAGTTGACGGCATTAACTTGTAGTTAATGTACAAAGGACCATCACAAGAAACAGTCCGAGAGCTGATGGAATATGTGCCCAATGTCATTGGAGTTAATATTAGTGCTTCAATATAGTTATAATATTGAAATACACATGTAGTTATTAATAGCGTTCGTAATTAAAATATAGGTAGAACAACAAGGCAAGGCTCATAAAAAATGAGAGAGCTTAATTTCGCGCATGTACAATGTATACATCAGTTGTTGAACGTCCTTCTCTAAACCCGAAGCGATCTCAAAGTCTCCACCAGCGATTTAACATGGTGAGTTGTAGGAAAACTTTGGCGAGAATTTGTTTGCAAAACTTTAATATTTTGATTTAACATTTTATTTTTTTTAAACTATAAACTTATGGTTTTGGTTTTTAAACGTTTACAATTAAAAGTTTGGCAAACTTTTAAGAGCACTTGGGTAGTTGAGAACTGCCACTATACACTATCTGTGATACTATACCTCGTAGGCCCTACATGTATGATATCGCAGACTGTTAAGGTACTACAAAGCCCGGTACTTTATGCCACATGTCTAGAAAGTTGTGTGTTGTAATCGTCTTTCAGCGCTCGCAGTTGAGGGCCAATCTTGAACTCTTTATAAGCCAATGGCGCAGCCTGAATCTAAACTCAGGGTGGAACCATTACGGAGTTACTTTTCCGCTGGGATTCTATCGTTATTGTAATTTCTTAATTACTGTAATCGTTACAGTAATTTACTAATGGGATAATGCTATTCCCTCGCTATTGAAGTATTACAATGTCTTAATAGCGTAGGGGTAACGTCATAAAGTCTTAAATGACAGATCCTTAGGTGAATTGAACACTCGTGGGTTCGAAGACCAACCGCGCTGATCTGGGAGTAAAACCTCGGACATTCACTGGACTGGTTTTACGGGAAAATGGACTTGGTATGTGGTATAACAAGTGATAGATATAAACATTTCACTCTAATGCGTGTATCCACTTTTATCCCGTTGGTAACTGATAGCTGAGGTTCATTGACAGTTGCAATAATTTATGACTTATAATTTTAAATCGGGAGTTATTTATCATACCGATTTTCTGAATACTTTCTTACTTTTGCTAAACTTTTACTTTCTTATTTTTGTTTTTCGTTTGCTAATTAAAATTTAAAAAATTGTATGAGGGGAGCCGTTGGGAGCCATGCAGCCCCCATAATCTCGTCTGCTGCACCGTTAATGTAGGCCCTGTTAGGCCCTATGAAGCTCTTGGCCTGATGGGGACAACGCCTTTACCCTCGCCTATGTCATGCGTGTAATGCCACTACGTGTGCTAAATTATAGCATTGTAGTTTTGCAATGTAAAATTTCTAAGTTAATGTGACTTGAAATGTATCGGTAATCATGCCATTATATTAATAATAGTATAATAGTAAATTACTTAGCCTTTTTATTCATAGTAATAGTATTATTTAAATGTTAGATAATTTATATTAAAGTAGGATATGCTACAATAGTACGGTACAGTATTCGGTGATATTTGTTTAAAAAATCTTAGTCGTTAACAGATTACATGTAGGCCTACATGTCAGGCCTAATGGTTTGCGCATTTGCAGCCAATTAGCATCTGTTAATGTGTCACATTAGGGATTCTAGAAATCGGACATTATGCAATTAAGAAAATTCTTAGCTTAATTAGTTTGTTATATAATTAATTTATTACAAGATACTTTATGTAGAATATTACGAAAATTCACGAAGAATTAATATTTTTAGCGATGCATTTTTCAAATTGACATGATTTTTAAACTACATAGATATATTGAAAACTAATGTTAATATTTACTTTATAATGTTTCTAGTAATAGAAATAAGAATTAGACTTAGAAATAAGACTGACATATATGATATACCGCTACATAGACGAGTTGGGAGCAGAAAAAGTGTGAAAAGAAATGTAGGAAATCATTTCAATACATAGAAAATTTTTCCCCAGAATGAAATGGCAGTTAATCCATTATAGAACTGAGGAAGGCCACGGGTAACTATCTCAGAAGCCATATTATTCCCAAGCTATAGGCTACATTAAGGTGTGGATATGGCTTAGCCATTTGTGAAAGGATTAACTCGTTAATCGATGGTGTTCTCTTTATGGAGCGTGAAAAGCAGGATGTGAGTAGGAATATGTACATTGGACCTGCCGATTGGCAGAACATTAGAGAGACATGGAAATAAGGCGGTCATTACTCTATATACAAAATTAAAACGCTATATATTTCGTTAGACCATTGTTTGATCTTGAACTCATTGTCTATTGTCTTAAACTGCACAATATTCAAATATGTTATATGGTGGGATAATATGGCTAAGTTTAGCGTCTGTCTTCATTCTATAAGACACTGTCCGAGACGGTCTGACATAGATTCGAACCAATAGTATTCTACCTAAGAAAACATGTTACCCTCTCGGCCACCAAATCGTTACAAATTTCTTTGCTTTGTTTTTTACTAGATACAAAATTAGATATATTTTAGCGACTTACTCACTTAATACTAAAATGCAATGCCCAATCAAAAGTCTTGCACCATATACGCCGGCCTACTTAAGTTAGCATAACGGTAACGTGGTACTTCGCAGTATGTAGAATGAATAACCCGTTACGGTCACACCTTCAGTATTCTCTCTTTTCGCTCAGACTTCCATAAGCCGTTAAATATTTGACTAAAATGCTGTCGCTACAACAGGCTGAATGCATATACAGTATTATACCTATAGGTGCGTAACATAAGAGTGAATCACATGCAAAGCACTTTAATAATACGCTTGTGAGTATAGGGTAGCAGAGGCGTAGACTATATGTCAAAAATAAATTATTAATAAGTAAAGAAGGAACCGATACTGCGCAATTTTGTGATGAGTATTACATTTATTAAAGGTTAAATTTCACCAATATAAATTACGGCACCTTATTTTGAGCCGAATTCGTTGCATAGCTTTCTACTGGTGCAGAAGTTTTGTTATTACTTTAACGGTTAGGTCGCTAGGTCTTTTCTTATATCAAAGAATTCGCTACAGATATTTTTCCAGCTTCGCTACTTTCTGCAGCAGTCACCTCTTTAGTACTAATTACTACAGTTTAGCCACCCAGGAATGTTTGCAAAAGTAGAATGCAAATAACATTGAATCCTTTTAGTCCTCTCTATCCAAAGTCTATTGGTCTTATATATATGCTACGAATACCGTTGATGATAAATTAGCATTTTTATCTAAAACTATAAGCAAATATGCGAACGCTCACCTTCCCCTTACACGCATTTCAAGATCCAAATTTAGAGATAAATGCTGGATCAACTAAGAATTAAAAACGAAAATTAGGATTAAAAATGACATGTATTTTAAAGCTAAAAGATCAGGCAAAGTCAGTGACATGCTAAACTACAAATCCTTTAAAAAAGATTTGGACAAAATACTCAAAGAAAAACAATTGGAATATTATAATCATATCCTCAATTCCCGTAATAATTCTATAAGAAATATATGGAAAAATCTTAATCAAATATGCAGCTTTAAAAAGAAACAAGGAAATTCTTCAATTGGATATATAATTCATAATAATGTTAAAATTCATGATCAATTTGAAATGGCCAACATTTTTAATGAATATTTTTCAGATATTGGTTTATAATTATCCTCTAAATTCAACTCCACCCTTTCAAGAGAAAGTAATTTTTAACAATATTTATCATTTCCAAATAAAAATCCCTTTTTCTAAAACCTACCACTCCCAGTGAAGTTTTAAATGCGTTAATGTCTCTCAAAAAAACCAATTCTACAGGACCAGATGAGATACCAAATAAAATTCTTCAACTTTCTGCTTACTTCATTGCTGACCCTCTATCCTATATAATTAACAGTAGTTTTAGTTCAGGAATTTTTCCTTCTTGTTTTAAGACTGCTAAAGTTATCACAATTTATAAATCAGGCAAGAGCGATAATGTGCAAAATTACAGGCTGTGGCGGATCCGGGTGGGGGGCCCGGGCCCCCCCTTAGCTCCGGCAATAAAAAATTTAAAACTATATTTTCATTGTTCCTATGGCAATTTCGATGTTTAAATATGTTAGTAATGGCAGTGGTTAAGGGGGGGGGCCCGGGGGAGGGTAAGACAGGGATGCAGTTCCAAAAGTTCGATTTTTTTCTAGCACTTGAACCAATGCATTACCAAATTGGAGGAAAAAAGGGTGTAAGTAAAAAATGTGAACTCTGTCCCGTAGCAGTGGTGCAAACAGCCTTAGCTGGGAGGGGCTTAAGCCCCCCACCGCCAAAATTAGGTCACTTTTGCAATTAATAGAGATCCGCAGAGTTTCTTCAGTGGTGAAAAAATTAACCTACTTTTCTTTTTCCGAAACAAATGTAGGACTTTAAGTTTTCCCCCGACGTTAGTACGAGTATGAGCGGGGGGGGGGAGGGTACGGGGATACACTCACTCTATGAGCCGAACGTATTTTGAGCCTCCCCCCACAAAAATTTGTCTGGTTGTGTCACATGTCCCGAAGAAGGCGTAAGCAAAAAATGTTCACTCTCCAAAAAAATTTCGGCCCCCCTTAAAAAATTCCTGGATCCGCCCCTGATTACAGGCCAATCTCACTTTGAAATAACCTAAGCAAATTTTTTGAAAAATTAGTGTATAATCGCATTACAGCATACTTGGATAAATTTAAATTGATTTATGATAACCAATTTTGATTTAGGAAAGGACATTCAACGGTCGATGCTATATTCAGCAATCTAAATATGATTCGTTCAAACAAAGGGAAAAGCATGCATACAATTGGGCTATTCCTTGATCTTAGCAAAGCCTTCGACACGGTGGATCACGGTATACTCTTACATAAGCTACAACACTATGGCAAATGAGGTTTATCGCTTCAATGGCTCAAATCCTACTTGTCAAATAGACTTTAATATACTGTAATAGGACAAACCATTTCAACCATCAAACCAGTTGCTGTTAGTGTCCCACAAGGATCTATTCTAGGGCCCTTGCTATTCTTAATATATATCAATGATATCCAAAATGCATGTCCTGAAATCGCACTTAAACTTTTTGCTGATGATTCTAATGCTTTTATAAACAGTAGCAACCTGACTGATCTATTTTCGTTAGCTAACCATACTAGTTCAAGATTAAATCATTGGTTTCAAAAGAATCGCTTAACGGCAAACTCTAAAAATCTGCTTACATTGTTTTCTTCCCTAACAAAGAGGATGAAGATGATATAAAAGATGAAAAACTTGAGATAATACTTGATAAAAATCCAATTTCTATAGTAAAAATCATCAAATTTCTTGGAATAGAAATTGACGAGCAATGTCATTTAAAAACCATGTTGATACCGTTGTGAAGAAGATAAAAAAATGCTGACTGTTTATTATTCAATTGTAGAGACAATATTCCCATGCCCTGCCGTAGGAATTTATATTTTTCAATGATCCACTCTCGCATTAGCTACTGCATTGAAGTGTATGGACACGCCTCCTGGAACATCTTGCAGCCCTTACACATTGTATGTAACAGAGTACTAAGAACGTTGCAAGGAATGCACCGCTTTAGTAATGTCAAAAATTTATACACTTCTTTCAATATTCTGCCAATCCATTTATTACACAAATTTTGTTCAGGAAACTTATCCATAAGTGTCTACACAACAGATCATCCTCATCCAGAGTACTGGCAAACATCTTTGATCTCAATCATGCTAACTACCCCACAAGACTATACGGATCTAGCTATCTTTATAAGAAATCCTCTGCCACTTTTTATAAATCATATACCAATGATGCTTGTACAAACTGGAACGAAATCCCAACTTCCTTTAGAAACATCAGCTCTCTCTCAACATTCTCTTATAAATATAAACAAAATTTGCTTAATAACTGGTAATCTTCCATTTCTAATCAAACACTCGTACGTTTTATGATAATTTAGCAAACTTGAAGTAAATTAATTTAAATTTTCATTTTCCATATAAATGATTGTATATTGGACTCTCTCAGAGTCTTTTGCCGGAAACTATACTGGAGTGAAAACTGGGTGTTCAATCGGATAGGATGCCATGCGTCCTCTTTGATGGCCTAGCTTTTATTCAATTTATTATATACACTTGTTTTGTTTTTGTTTATTTGTGCACTTACAGGACTTATTTTTGCACTTACAGCAAGTATTGCACTTATTACTTAGATTCTGATAATGCCTCTTTAATTTTTTTTCACGCGTTCATTGATGTGATTACTCTGTGAAATTTTGTGAAAATAAAACATATTTCTCTCTCTCTCTCTCTCTACTCTTTCTGGAACTAACATAATAATAATAATAAAGGTTTAACGTCCGCTTCCTCATAAAAGGATGATGTCAGGGACGTCAGGATAATGTCAGGGACGTTATAAAATAAACATATACCATGACGGGATATGATAGTGCCATGTCATGGTATATGTTAGTACAAGCAGTTTTCTTCCAGCCTTCATGCGTATAAGTTCATCAGAATGGCATATGATATAATGAATAAATACGCAAAAATTAATAAATATTCAACCTATAATCGAACTCTGGTCGTCTGATTAGAGTGTAACTGAGTCAGTGAGCCACTGGGTCACTGAATCTGTTCTTTCACTAAATGAGCTAGTCAACAACAACAACTACTACAACAGTAGAATGAAAGTGCTACTGTCGTCTACAACAACATACGGCTTAGTGACTTGTTCAGTTTTAACACTATTCTCATTTTCTAGCTAGAAAATACTTAGGTGCAAATCATCACAATATGTTATATAGCAATATCTTAGCAACATACTCTAGAAATTCGCCTGATCACGTGACATTTTGACTATTTTTCATTTTTCCATTATTGTGTTAGCCTTTGAGTGGCTCTGTTCCAATGGTTAATGTTGTTTGAAACTTCGCACATTCCATCAACAGATGACGATAGAGACATTAAATATCTCAACTTCACTTTATTTAATTGAAAGCTAACAATATCTAAAAAGAATAACAACCTGTAAGGATAATAAATTATATCACTGTAACATTTTTATACTTCAATAAATACTGACTTTCGAAAGAAATGGCTACCAGACCCACTGCGTTCACGGATGACATCTTCGTCGCTGCGGAGAATGGAGAACTGGAATCACCTGCAGACAGTCCCATCTATCAACAGGGTCCGGTGCACGGCCAGCAGATATACATCAGCGATGATGGGCTTATGGTAATCATTTTAATTCTCTCCCTTTTTAGAAATCGTTTAATCTCATTTATAGTATAATTAGGCTTGATGCTTGATGCTTCGTGTTATTCTCTATAGGTGAAATTATTAGATTTTTAGTTGTATTATGTTTACTTTTTTATAGGATTATGGAATAGTTGAGAAATGCTTGTGTGGAGGTTCCTTGTTCCTTATTTGCTTCCATTTATTTATCTGTCGTCTACAACAACATACGGCATAGTGACTTGTTCAGTTTTAACACTATTCTCATTTTCTAACTAGAAAATACTTCCGTGAAATTACTTCTCCTCAGCACATTTCTTTTGCAAATTGGTCTTGGTGAATTGATCTGTAGTGAGGTGTGCTGTGGGGACGTCCCTGACATCATCCCTTGATGAGGAAACGGACGTTAAACCTTTATTATTTTTATTATTATCTTATGCGTGAGATTACTGCTCAGTCTCTATGGGTTTCACTTCAGTTTGTCAACTTTTGTCTGGATGCGAGAAAATAATTTAATCTAAACCAACTTATCTCAGATGTTTAAACAGTTTGAAAAAATTTACTAAGGAAACCGAAATTTACTATGTTAAAGTTGTACTTATGAAAAACTCCATATTGCTTTTGCTCTTGACATTATCTGTGAGAAGTCTAAAATTATATTCTACGCTGTAACAGTTAACTGAATAATGTTGTAATTTAACGACAGTAAGAAATAAAATTTAACGTAAAATATGCTCTTGTCTGCTTTTAAACTCTAATCAAAATACATAAAATAAGTATCAATAATTAACGCGTTGCGATATTTCAGGATGCATTGAATGAAGAAGCTTTTAATGTCGAATTCAGGAACAAATTGGGTCTTGTCACGGTAGATGAAAATGCTCCTTTTATTTTAATATTCAATATTAGTATAAATTTTCAGAAGAATAGATAGTGAACTATTTATCTTAATATT
Source organism: Enchytraeus crypticus (assembly GCA_905160935.1). Lineage (NCBI taxonomy): Eukaryota > Metazoa > Annelida > Clitellata > Enchytraeida > Enchytraeidae > Enchytraeus > Enchytraeus crypticus. Next base: position 229,464 of record CAJHZI010000423.1, on the reverse strand, counting down.
TTGTTATAAAAAATGTTATGTAGATATAGAAATATTCAATAAGTTATGATATGAAGTTATTAAAATTGAAGTTATATATTTATTTAGCGTATGCGTTAATTCAGATAGTTGCTTCACTTGTTAGGCAACCTAGCGTAGACAGTCCACCCGGTAGGCAGGTTAGAGGGCACTCCTCAACGATATGTTTCATGCTTTGAGATTGGCCGCAGTCGCAAAGCGGCGAATCACAAATTACCCAGCGAAACTCACTTTCTCTGCATCTACCATGACCCGTACGGAAACGATTCAACTGGCACCAACTTCCTCTGCAGAGATTCATTCCTGGTGGCGCTTGAGACGGATCCTGAACCAGATGGTGGTTTCTAACATCAGCGGTTGACCACTCTAATCTCCACTGGGACATAGACGCCAAGGGATCACATTGCTGCAGTATCTCCCAAACAGGATATCGAGATTTGAGTCTCTTCGGAGGAGGATTAGACAAGTCCAGTGATAAAGAGAGGGCATGATTTTCACGGACCCTCTGCAGTAGCTTGTGTGTTATCTCCTTACGACGGATATGAGGGGGCAGTATGTTACAAAGAACTGGGAGCCACGGCGTTGGAGTCGATTTGATTGTCCCAGAAACTATGCGCATGGAGTCATTGAGACGCGCATCGACGAGTTTTGTATGAGGCGAACGTTCCCATGATGGACAGCAGTATTCAGCCACCGAATAGCACAGAGCAATCGCTGATATTCTTAATGTGACTGCATCCGCGCCCCATGTTGTTCCCGCCAATTTCTGCAACAGATTATTTCTTGACTTTATTTTTGCTGCCGTTTTACTCAAATGCTCCTTGAACGACAGCGTACGATCCAACGTTACACCAAGATAAACCGGTAGAGGATCAAAGGGTAGCTGTATACCATCCATAGACACATTGAGCTTGTAGTTAGCTTTAGCATTATGGAGATGAAACACACTTGTGACTGTTTTTGTGGAGCTTGGAATGAGACGCCATTTCTTTAGATATTTAGTCATCAGCAACAGATCGTTATTTAATGTACGCTCGATTTCTCCAAGTGTTCGACCTTGGACAGAGCAACAAATGTCATCCGCGTAAGCGAACTGTCGCGCAGTAGTCGGAGGCAGGTCACTGATGTAAAGGTTAAATAGGGTAGGAGAGAGAACAGATCTTTGTGGGTGACCGCTCATTTGATTCCTCCATCGACTTTTCCCGTCGTTCATATGAACTCTGAAACGTCTGTCCTTCATAAACGTATGCACTATATCTGTGAACCATTGTGGCATACATTTTGAGAGCTTTACTAGCAGACCCTTATGCCATACAGTGTCGTACGCTGCTGTGAGGTCAAGGAATACTGCACCTGTTTTGAGACCTTCTTGAAAACCTTTCTCAATGTAGGTCGTTAGGGCTAGGACTTGATCGGAAGTGGATCTACCAGGACGAAAACCAGCTTGTTCAATTGGTAATATATTCTCTACGATTGGCTGGATTCGTCGAAGCATGATTCTTTCAAAAACCTTATAACATACACTCAGCAATGAAATCGGGCGGTAGTTAGATGCACATTTTGGATCCTTACCCGGTTTAGGAATTGCAATCACCTTAACTTGCCTCCAGTCTCTATGCATCACTTTCTCGTTTTGTACTCTGTTGAAAATATGACATGAATATATAGTTGCAAGTGGGCCAAGGTGAGCTAGGAATTCTGGAAATATAGCTCATAACCTGCCGCTGTGCCCATTTTCACTTCTTTCACTGCTAGTGTAAATTCTTTCACGGAAAACGATTCGAACTGATCGAGGTTTTGATTCGACTTCCTAAATTTCCTCCATTCCTCCTGTATTGTAAGTTTAGTTCTCGGTTCCAGGGGGGCCTGAGCCACTTCTACTAATCTTGAGGCAACTTGATTAGTAGTGACAGGCACTTGACGAGGTTGAATAGGTTTTTCGGCGGCTCCTAATCTACGAATGAGACTCCAAGGAAGTTAATAGAAATAGAAGTCAAACGTTGAAATGAAAGAAGCATTAGAATAATGCTACACTCTAATGTTAAAATGACTAGGACTTGTGACATAAATTGAATTGTAAAATTATTGGGGTAGATTTAAAAATGAACTTGTAAACCGGGATCTTCGAATCACCTGCAGATTCGGTTGATCCCAGTCTTCAGTTTCATAGAACCATTGCAAGGAATTGACATATAGTAACTTGTTGATTTCCTGAGCATGCATGGACGACGAGATAATTTCCAGGACGTCAAATCGGTTTTTCAGAGTTTATTTATCACTGTGTTAACAGTGACATTAATCAACATCAGCGACGAGCGCAGGAGCCAGCCAATGGTTGACGTGTGGATGAGGGAAAGCAGTTTCATTAGATTCAGTTTTCCTAAAGTGAGTTCCCCTGTTAGGAGTCCATATTAGATACAAAGGACCTTGTAAAAAGGGAAGAAGTGGTCCGAATATTTTTGACAATTCCACTATCCAACTTAAACTGCTGGAGTTAATTACAATTGTAATTTACTGCTTGCTTTAACTAAATCTTTGATTATTGATTTATGAAATGTTTTATACGTAATTAATTTTGCAGTATTTTGATTAATTTTAGGAAATGGAGCATGATCTCTCTCAGGTCTTTCGGTCAAGTTTCATTGCTGACTTCGATGATGATCGTATGCAGACACTGCAAACAGAGAAGCACGAAACAGTTAATCGATACAGGTAGTTATGATCGATACAGGTAGTTATAATCGATACAGGTAGTTATAATCGATACAGGTAGTTATAATCGATGCCGGTAGATATTAAAGTTGTAAAGTTCAGCATTAGATTTTTTACTGATCGTCAATGTATTAACTTCTTAATATATCCATACAATATCCATCCTATTTCTTATTAAACATTTAAAATGTGCACTATAGAATTAATATAAATTTACTTTAAATGTGTAGATTTGTAAACTATGCGGAGCTCCACTTTCAGAATCGTCACGTGCCCAGCTGCACCGATGAGCAGATTCCTCATCCTCTTCTGCCCAAGACAGATGATAAGTTAAATAGGGTAAATATTGCCTGTACTCTATCTTTCTATCCTTTAAGGTTCTGTCAAGTTGTAAATCCCTAAAATATCGCCTTGATTTTCTCTTTCTTTAGTGTTCCGCCAAGTGGCAGATCCAAAGAATATATTCCGATTGTGTTTTCACACCCAGTAAGAGAATTATATTGGCTAAGATGTTGATCCTGTCGCAAAGCCTAATTGTTTATATATTTAAAATGCTGACCTTAACTTGGGAAACTAAGGTTTAGAGGTGGCTTCGTATTGCACATTACTTCTTCAGTTCCTGCTCAATCACCTCTTATGATGAATGAAGTTTACGGTTGTTTAATTTTGGAGTGATCCGGACACAAGCTGTGCATATATTTATAGAAAATTACAATAATATTTAGATATATTTATTTTGTTTAGTAGTAACTATCTTTTAAGTCTAGTATTTGATTAAGCATACATCCTTATGATTGAGGCCCAAAAGTTGAACTGAGTATCTACGATTTGATTCATATGCAAAACTTACACCTCAGTAAAGTTAATAGGACTTTAGAAATGTTCCTTTACTTTCTCTTTTTCCGTAAATAAGGATTTAAAAATTATTTTTTTTCAGGTATCTCTAACTCTCTGGAGAGCTATCCGTCGATTCGTCGAGTGTCCATGTCCTGATCAAGATCCCAGCAAAAGATCTGTAAGCAGCCAGTTACTAATGAATTTCTTATTTACTTGTAGGCGTATATTCTTTATTAACATTAATCAAAAATTCAACTAATAGCTTCTAGTACATTTTTACAAACTTTCTTAGGACGTGCTTTCATTTCGAACTTTTACATTTAAATTCGTTTTGAATTCAAAGGTTATAAGAAAATTAAATGTACATATACATGTTGCAGCTTAATCTGCCGCAAACATGGCATTAAAATTTTACCTGCTTCAATAGTGTGTATCGCAGTGTTATCTCTTACAATATTATTTAATGTAATGTTATCTCTTGTCATTTTATCTGTTATAACTTATCTGCTGTAATGTGCACTGTTTAAGCGCAGTCTTCTACATGTACAGTGCTTTGTCAAATTTACTGGATTTTGGAATTTGCACCGTTTTTGGACCTTAGTTTTGCTCATCGGCTTGAATTTGTCTTAATAGCGCTCGATGTTGTCACTGATAACAGTAGCACTTTAATTGTTGTTACGCAATGTTATGTTATGCTAACTCTTTAAATATTATCTACTAATAAAAATATTTGTTATCTAATGTCATCTAATTGTTACTGTGTTGACATTTGCGACGCTGTCTCTTGCAGTGCTACATATTACAGTGGTTTACATTGGTTTATACAGGTTTACACTAGTTTATACAGGTTTACATTGGTTTATACAGGTTTACACTAGTTTATACAGGTTTACATTGGTTTATACAGGTTTACACTGGTTTATACAGGTTTACACTGGTTTATACAGGTTTACATTGGTTTATACAGGTTTACACTGGTTTATACAGGTTTACACTGGTTTATACAGGTTTACACTGGTTTATACAGGTTTACATTGGTTTATACAGGTTTACACTGGTTTATACAGGTTTACACTGGTTTATACAGGTTTACACTGGTTTATACAGGTTTACATTGGTTTATACAGGTTTACACTGGTTTATACAGGTTTACACTGGTTTATACAGGTTTACACTGGTTTATACAGGTTTACACTGGTTTATACAGGTTTACACTGGTTTATACAGGTTTACACTGGTTTATACAGGTTTACACTGGTTTATACAGGTTTACACTGGTTTATACAGGTTTACACTGGTTTATACAGGTTTACACTGGTTTATACAGGTTTACACTGGTTTACACAGCTTTTATTTTTGCGTTCACTTCTACAGAGGATCTTATACATGTGCTTTATATAATGCGATGATTCTCTTTTAAAAGTATATACAGTATATATATATATATATATATATATATATATATATATATATATATATATATATATATATATGTATATATATGTATGTGTGTGTTTTTGTGTGGATGTGTATGTGTGTGTATGTATGTGTGTGAAGGTGTGCGTGCATGCATCGAATATACGAATGAGAAACTTTTGAAACATTGCAAATTATGAAATATTATATTTCAACTTTTACTAATATGTTTATTTTATTAATAAATATAATTATTCTTGAAACAGACGAACCGGCCGATCATGATGCAGGTCTGCATGCAGTTAGATCCACCAAGAATTAGAAGCAGCACGAGCTCCAATGGTCCGCCCTCCCCTCACGTAGAAGTGCGAGTCTTTGACCAGCCGGAAAAGGTTTCTTGTATCAAATGAAACTATTTTAATTTAGCCTATCTGTTATCTAGCATATATATTATCTAGCCTATTTATTATCTAGCCTATCTATTATCTAGCCTATCTATTATCTTGCCTATCTATTATCTAGCCTATCTATTATCTAGCCTATCTAATTTTTTTAAATTTAGCCTACCTAACTTTAACTGTTTTCAAATCGTAAGTTGAATTTATAATTCTTTTAAATGATTCTCGATATTTGCATTAGCAATCTCATCCAAACTCTTTTCAATCTCCGACTTGTCTATTAGATATTTCTCAGATAAAGAACAGTAAATCATTGACCCGCAATATTTTAATTTAATAATTAAGTAATTTGAAGTAAATTTTTCGGCTCAAGATAACAGTAGATCGTAATTAGCATGATGCCGATCCGTTTTTAAATTAGCCTATACTCTGTTGTGTAACAACTCATCAAGCCGAAAACGATCTAAAGATTACAATATCTAAGAAAGCTTTTTTCTTATTCATGTGAGACATCGACATTTCTTAATCTGGTACCTTTTTGCAGAACAAATTGAGCATAATCTAGAGTACATAAACATTATCTTTTATTATCAAATCGAATAAATGTTATTCAATTCTGAAATTTATATATATATATATATATATATATATATATATATATATATATATATATATAATGGTATCATGAGTGCCCTTTCCCTAAGCCAATACGTCATTGTTACTTGCCCTTTATGCCGAATTTATTATTATTCACGATTGCGCTTATTAAAAATTGTAAACAAATGTCTTCAATTATTCAAACTATAAGCTAAATTTAGTCTTCTCTTTTAGGTTAAATATATTGCAATATGCATGTAGTTAATATTAAATTATAATTATTTATAAATCATTGCCGTTACTAATGCTATGATTTCTTATCAATTTAGTAATGCTAATAATAATATTATAGCTAATACAAAGTAATGATTAATGATCAACGTTAGAGGATTATAAACCGTTTTCTGTTCTGTAGAACGACACAAAGTCGAGGAAAACCTCACTCGGACAGTTGAAGGACCTGATAAATTCGACTATAAAAGGGAAAAAAAAGACGGCAAGACCCAAATCCGACGAGATTCCCATTCCGGTGAGCAGAAGCAACAGCACTATGAGCGGCAGGAGCAGCGGAAGCGGAAATGGTTTTGATAATGCAACAATGGTGGAAGAGATAAACGAGATCAACGCTGAGAGCATTCCCCAGTCTGATCTAGACATCGCTCATTATATCATCGCTCATGGTATACTCAGACCTGAACTGAGGTTCGTTTCTATTTTGATGTCAGGCTTTTTTGAGTAGTTTTTTAGTTTTTAGTAGTTTGTCTTACGATCAATTTGTAATAATAGCCTTTATATAGCTCTATCTTAACTCAGTTTTAAATTGCTGTGCTAAGAAACTCAACCACAGCGACCTACATCATCATCAACATCATCATCATCGTCATCATCATCATCATCATCATCATCATCTTCCCTTTAATCCCAGTTTAACTAAGGTCGGGATATGAATAGACCTTCTCCTCTTCTCTCTGTCCCACATCGTATCAACAATACCATATCCACAGTGAATGACATTTGTAAATTATCAGAGGCCGTTTACTGTAGCAAACAAGAATAAATAGTTATAACAAATAACTTTTTAGTGTATTTAAGTTTCGGTGTTGAAGTGTTTCCTAACTAGTACATGTGCATGATGATGATTGATAGTAATCTTCTTGCACCTGCTGGAAAACATCAACTTATGTGAAGTTCTCTGAAGCTTCTTTAAGTTAATGAATATTATCCAATCCTATTAAATTATAATAGAGCCATAAGAGCCAACCACTTCCTTAGATCATAATACATAAGATAAGTTGGAATTAAAGTTATGTTTAAATTTAAGTAGTGACAATTAGATAAGTTGAAATTATAGAAATGAGAATTATGTTAAGTTTGAATTAAAATAATGACAATTAGATGAGTTGAAATTATAGAAATGAGAATTATGTTAAGTTTGAATTAAAATAATGACAATTAGATGAGTTGAAATTATAGAAATGAGAATTATGTTAAGTTTGAATTAAAATAATGACAATTAGATAAGTTGAAATTATAGAAATGAGAATTATGTTAAGTTTGAATTAAAATAATGACAATTAGATGAGTTGAAATTATAGAAATGAGAATTATGTTAAGTTTGAATTAAAATAATGACAATTAGATGAGTTGAAATTATAGAAATGAGAATTATGTTAAGTTTGAATTAAAATAATGACAATTAGATGAGTTGAAATTATAGAAATGAGAATTATGTTAAGTTTGAATTAAAATAATGACAATTAGATGAGTTGAAATTATAGAAATGAGAATTATGTTAAGTTTGAATTAAAATAATGACAATTAGATAAGTTGAAATTTAAGTAATGGCAATTAGGTAATGAAGCTTGACTAGTGCACAACTGATGTGTTTCCTCAGGGATGAGATCTACTGTCAGCTCTGCTGTCAGGTGGTTGACAACGAAGACGAAGAGAAATCTGAGAGAGGTTGGCTACTGCACGCACTGTGCAGCAGCTGCTTCCTACCATCTACAGGGGTTAGTCCTCTAGTGTCTAGCTCTGTGTAGCAGCTGCTTCCTACCATCTACAGGTGTTAGTCCTCTAGTCTCTAGCTCTGTGTAGCAGCTGCTTGCTACCGTCTACACGGGCTAGTCCTCTAGTCTCTAGCTACCATTCACACGGGTTAGTCCTCTAGTCTCTAGCTACCATCCACACGGGTTAGTCCTCGAGTCTCTAGCTACCATCCACACGGGTTAATCCTCTAGTCTCTAGCTACCATCTACATGGGCTAGTCCTCTAGTCTTTAGCTCTGTGTAACAGCGGTTTCCTACCATCCACACGGGTTAGTCCTCTAGTCTCTAGTTCTATGTAACAGAGTATCTATGGGCTGTCAAATCGAACTCTGACTTTAGTCACTTACTTCTACCACTGCTTACGCATAATGAATCTCAAATTTTAATTTTCGTTTCAATGAAAATTAGTCTTAATTATCCTAAATAATTTGGTTCAGCTTTATGGATACGAAACTATCACAAGATGCTGTTATTTTAGAACTTGTGTATTGTGATGCTGTTATTTTAGAACTTGTGTATTGTGATGCTGTTATTTTAGAACTTGTGTATTGTGATGCTGTTATTTTAGAACTTGTGTATTGTGATGCTGTTATTTTAGAACTTGTGTATTATGATGCTGTTATTTAAGAACCTGTGTATTATAATGCTGTTATTTAAAAACTTATGTATTATGATGCTGTTATTTAAAAACGTGTGTATTATGATGCTGTTATTTAAAAACGTGTGTATTATGATGCTGTTATTTAAAAACGTGTGTATTATGATTAACGTTACAGCTGCTCAACTACTATTACGCTTTTCTGCACGATGCGCCAAGCTCAGTGTCCGAGTATCCGAAGTACGTCATGGGCATCCTACCCAGGACGAACGCCAACGGAATGCGCTTCCATCCACCAAACTGGAAAGAATACCTGGTAAAAATAACTTCTTTAATATGTTGAATTATTTATGTAGAATTAATGCTCATATGCAAATGATATACCGAAAATGATATACATGTATATACATGCATGGTGTAAAATAATATTGGAAATTGCATTCTAAACTACATGTACGTTTTTAAATAAAAATATTAAAACGAGAGATGACAAAAGGACATAATCGTTTCACTATTATCCTTCAAGATACTAATTGTTCTGGATTTTGTAAATGTCTTTGTTAGTATAAAATAATATTGGAAATTACATTATTAAGTTCAGTCAATTGATGTTCTATTAATAATAAGGATTGAAAATTTGACTTTTGACTGTCATTTTGTTCAATGAATATGTTTGTATTCAAGTAAGATAGATGTGTGCAGTAAGCAAATGCTGTTCATTTATTATGTTGAAAATAATTAAATTTAAATAAAAAATAATAAAATAATAAATAAAAATAAAAATAATAATATATTAAAATAATAAATTAGGCTTATTGATAAATAGTTCTTATTTATATCCTCTCAGTCGAAGTAACTCTAACTTTTTCGATTTCCTTTCAAAACATTCTGTATTATGTCATTAAGTAATTATAATAGTTGTCAAACTGAAACAAAGCTAGCAGGGCTACACATTCATTCAAAAATTAACTTCAACCATTTAAAAAAATTCATATTAACATCAATTCATAGTAACTTCAAACATTTAAAATAAAATATATTTAAAATATGTATACTGGCGCTTAATCAATCAATACTAAGCATTCTAAATCAACCGCTCAGGCTATTAAAGAAAGGCGGAAGGCTGTACTTAACGTGGCGCTGCCAGATGAGCGAGAGATTTCCGTTGAGGTGGATTCGGCTTCAACTTCTGCCGAGGTCTGTGACGACATGGCGAAGATATTGAATCTGAAGGACAGTTTCGGATTCTCAATATACGTCAGCATCTACAGCAAGGTTTGAATTCTGCGTATTCATTATTTATTTCAATATTTTATTTATTCGCTTAGATTTAAATATTCTCTTCATGAAATACACGTATGAAAGTCAGTTCAAATTGTTTATTTTAATCATTTGCATAGGATAGGTAATGGGAAATTTAGATCTTCGGAATTTGAAAGTTCTGAATACCTATAAGAAACTGTACAAATATAGAAGTTTAATTGAATATACAATTACTTGAAATAAAGGCCTATTGCTTAAATTTTGTTGCAACTTTTCTGACGTTATTTCTTCGAGCATTAAAAAATTCACGCTATTCTACATTCATAAACAAGATATCTAAGATATTTTAAATATATTCATGTACATTAAGTAATTTAAATTTCACCCACTCAATTACATATCTTTATCCTAGTACTCATTCATGTAGTTACTCAAGTTACATTCAACCAACATGTTTACAGAGTTTCCGTGAAACTTTTCTAATTTTATTTTCACTAGCTTTACTTCGATTCCTTCTAGCTCAATGTTGTATGAATGACGGTAGCACTTCTATTGTTTGTTTCTGTCTCTATTAGAATGAGTATTTCTAGGTGATTTAAAATTCCACTCATATGTAGACATGAACAAAACGAAAACTGACAGCGATTTCATCATCATCATCTTCCGTCGAATCTCAGTTTATAGGTTCGGGATACCAACAGACAATCTTTTCAGTTTGTTTTTAAAACTTTGCATCAATTTATGCATGGAGCCTAGGCGCTCATTAACCGAATGGCCTTTCTGACGTTGGTTTGGATCTCAGTGCTTAGTCGCCTACTACGACACATGCAGTCCACGGTTGGTCTAATCTTCAGCAACCCGGAGTCAGTACGAGTAACAATGTTGCGTCTAAATCGTTAGAGACTAAATCCTGCAGCACATTTCACTCCAGGTGTCTTCACTCGGAGCAGGAATGGACCACGTGATGGACGCTATTACGGAATGCGAGCAGCTGTTCAGAGGAGATGGAAGACCAGAATCTGAGGCTCCCTGGAAAGTCTTCTACAGGAAGGAACTGTTCACGCCCTGGCATGACGCCACGTTTGACAGAGTGTCCACTGATATCATATACAGGCAGATCATTGGTGGAGTGAGGAAAGAAGACTATGTCATACCTACCAGGGTAGGAATGAAAACCAAATCTGTTTCAAAAGTAGAAACACCGATTACCAATATATTGTCTATTAGTCAATTGGTTTTGGCAATTTTGTCTAAATGCATATGCTTTTTCTGCGTGTGTTTTTATTAATGTTCATTAGTAATTAAGTTATCTTAAATCGCACAACAAGTGTTTCTTTTATGTTCACAATTACAATTTTTCTTGGACTTTTCTCTATTAGCTACTCTTTTCAATAAATATTTGTTTCTATAATGCTGTTAATTTTACTTTTACAATTGATGTTTTCATAGTCTATCTCTTATGATTGTCATAATCAATGAATATTTTTAATGAAAGGCTAGGCAACTTTGAGTAAACAATCATCCATATTAATTAAGATTTCATTTACATACTATTCCAGAACTTGACATGCAATATATTATTATTTATGCTTGTGTAATTATATTTCTATTAATCCAGGAAGAGCTGGAGACAATGGTAGCCAGATGCATCTACATCGATCACGGTTCGAATCCTAATCTGGAAATAGTGAAGGCCAAGCTGTCGTCGTATGTACCTCAGAGTTTGTTGTACGAGGGTAAAGTCATCGAGAAGATTTCCCAGTCGGTGCTGAAAGCTTTCGAAAGACTGGAGTTAGGAAATGGTCAAGCCTCTAACGATGACGTACGTAATACTACTTCCTTTTATTTTTCTTTTGAATTGTAATTTATTAATAAAACGGACGCCAAACTGGGATTCATTTTATGTATATTTTACATGGAAACCTAAGTGTCGATATTTTAATGGCCCTTTAATCGTATAAGAGTTAAGTTAAAATTGATTTTAGTTTGTTGCTTATTCCCGCACCACAAAGATTACGTCAGAAATTATTCAGCTGATATTCAAATCTTTGATATCCAGGTCGTCACACAATGCTAATTCTTTATGACTTTAGTTATTCTATTCTTTTAGTTATTCTTTGAATAACTTATATTAAATTAAACCATGCATGCTAAAGCAGTAAGCCTATCTGCAAATTGAGTCCTGCTCACATCATAATTGTTTCTCCTAATTTGTGGCAAACTGTACGTTTATTGAGCTACGAAAATAAGTAATAAAGTCAAGTCTTGAATTGCGTTTTTGCAATTATTTCATCAATCAGTTAGTATATATCTAAAGTGCTCTTCTATGCCAACTGCCAAACCTACGCTATGCATAGCAATAGATCCGTATAGTATATAGAATGAGTAACGTAATAGCAATGGATTACTGTAGTATCTAGAATGATTAGAGTAATAGCAATAGATCAGTGTAGTATCTAGAAAGATTAATGATTAATGAATGAATGATCACTGTAGTGTCTTCAATGATTAAAGTAACGGATCACTGTAGTATCTGTGATGATTAACGATTAACACAACGTACCTGACAACGATCTATTTTGATGATATTCTCAGTTGAAGGCAGAGATCGTGACGGCCTCCACGGCTCTGTGGCCCATGCACTTCTCGGCCATGTTCGAGGCGTTCAGGTACTCAGGCCCCCAACACCCTCTCACCGAGGTCGTCATCGCCGTCAACAGGGATGGGGTTTTTGTGCTGGATAACACTTACGTCGTGCTCATGGGTTTTCACTTCTACGATATTGTCAACGCTGTGTTTAATGGGTCAGTCTAATGAAAGAAAAAATTAAAATGAAACGTGCCTTTAGCCTCGCTAATTACAGTATGGTGTATTCTACTTTTATATGCTCTTACGCAAAATATAGAATAAAATAGAACAACAAAAAATTAACTTTGTACAGCAATCCTTAATTAATATATAAACTTTAATATGGACATTAAGTTAAGTTAGTTCTTTTGTTATTCACATAGATTTATTTCTCTTACCTAAATATTTTGTGATTTAGATTTTTTATTTATTGCAAAATATGTATAAAACGGTATATTCATACGAGAAAGTGTAAATTCATATCGATTTATCATGTGCAATCCTGCTTGACAGTTTCATTTGAATGAAATATATATTTCATATAGTTTCAATTATGATACTTTTGGTTTTTATTAAATACTGTTATATTAATATTTATTGACTCGTTTGTTTAAATCTATCACAGAGTTGACATTCAGTTTATGTATAGCCTCGTATGACACAATACAAGCCTTAATATATTGTGCGAGCCTTCTTCTCTGGAGAATCTCAAAATTTGCGACATACAATGCAATATGCCGCACCATTCGCACTACTAATTCATGATGATCCATGCACCATGCGCTATGCTAATTGATGATTCACGAACTATACGCTATGGTAATTCATGATCAATGATTATCTATGCACTATGCTTCTAATCCACGATGATCCATGCACTATGCTTCTAATCCATGATGATCCATGCTCTCTGACAGGTGCCCTGATCCCAGAAGAGCTACAGTGAGGCTGTACGTGATCGACGGCGCGCAGTTCACTTTCCTCAGTCCCAACGCTGAGACCTTGAGCAAGATGATCATGGCCTTCATCGATGGTCTACGTCGAAGATCAGAGTGGGCAGTGGCCACTCAGTCCTTCATGCTTCAAGGTCAGTTTAAGCTGCTTCAAGGTCTGAGTACTATGCCTATTCTTTTCAGAGATATTTAGATTTTAAGATATATCCGAAGGTCTTAGAAATTAATATGAGTATATACAAAGGCTCTTCTGTAGAATTTAAGCCTATAGAGTAAGATTACTTTTAATGATTCTATTTCTCTATCCAGGAAGTTCTTTGAGTTCTCGTTTAAGGATCACTGAACTTTCTCCGGAGAATTGAGTTTAGAAAAAATATATTTTACGGTTATAGAGATTCTGTGATTTCGTTTTAGCGTCAAGAATTGAACAACTATACATACCGTACACAGTATATCAGTTTTCCGTATACCGTATATCAGTTTTTAAGATCATTCTAAATAATGATCTTTGTCTTAATTGTAGAAACTTCATGATACACCTACGTTGACGGTGTACATATACAAGTACGAGAAATTACGTTGAGTTATAAAATAACTACTTAAATAATAATAATAATAATTAATACTAAATAGTCTTTTAACAACTCGCTGCATCATGGACGGATGCCAAACAATTTAGTCTGATAAAAGAAACTTCCATTGATCACGCTTTTGGGAACAATTAAATGAAATGCAGCTACTTTCTGTTTGAAAGTGGATGCATTATTGGTCTATATTCTATAATTGTGATAATTTAAAGGAGTTACCGGTACAATGGGAGAGTCCGCCTATCAATTACACAAGGGAGATCTTCTTCAGCTGCTTCCAATGCCGGATACAGTTCACTATCCTGATTGGATGTATGGACGCTGTGAGAGGACGAGGTCTTCCGGAATGTTTCCTCAGGAAGTTGTCTATGTCCTTCCATCTATCAGCAGACCAGCAGATGAATTCATCGTGAGTTCTAAAATCTTCTTTATGTTTGAAGGTTTAATAAATATTAAAGATTTTATTAATATAAACAACCAAATACCTCATACTACGCAAATGAACAATATTTGATATACAATATGAAAATGGAGAAAAGAATGCCTAAGCCTTGCGATGTAATTTGTGTTACTGCATAAGCAACATAACATAAAATAACAACACCAGGTCAGAAAGCACAACTGCTTGTTTGAGACCCACACAAAATAAAATAAAACATAAACAATAAAATAAAACATGAGGTAACATTAAAATACAAAAATGCTTCAAGCAATGCATCCTAATTAAGATTAAGTATTTTAAAAATAAATTATTAAATTATATGCGTAAGCATAATTATATTTTGATGTATTTAACCATAATTTTATTCTGTTGCAGAATTTATTTGCTTCAATGAATCGAGCAATGATAGAAAGTTTACCAAAACGACCACAAGAAGTTGTACTTGACAGAGGTGCTCAGGATCCAAATGGAGAAGAATCAATGGCTTAATCTATCAATCAATCAATCATTTATCTATCCTTGAGTTTCTCTATTTATAGTGTTATAGATGTAAAGCCTGTGTTCAGAATGAAATTCAAAAGTTATTCTATCAAGCAAATGCATTGTAAAATCTCGTTATACTGTATAACTTAACCGAAATTGTAATGTTGCTTGATACAAGATAGAATATTGCTAAGATATATAATCACTGATGAGATAGTAACATAGCTTGATAAAAAATAATTGATTGAAGACAGGCAAAATTTAGAGTTTGATGAATAAACCAATTCTCAACTAAATATCCTGTGAATAGGTAAATATCTACCAACGTTAATGTTCCTTTTTCTAGCTATTTGTCTTTAAAATAGAGTAGTGTTTTCCATAAATTGTATATATAGTGAGACTGACAGTTAATAAAATACAATTGTAATTGCAAATAATCTCTGCAATAAACTAATTGCTGCTGAGTCTCCTGTAGGTGAATTTGACCCTAGACTATGACATTATTAAGACAACCACTTTAAATGCTGCCCGTGAACAATTGTAAAAATAGATGTGATAGTTATTAGAAAGTTTGTTGAGCTGTTTATTGTAATATCGTAATATAATATTGTAATTAAGTGAGCACATCCAATGACGCTTAATTATGCTCATGGTTATTCTGCTATCTTTTTTCGTTGCTCTCTGAATCTTAGTGTTTAATATTTCATTGCAAACCTAAATGCGTATTATTTATATATTCGTATTATATTGCTGTAAATCTACACTTTCCTAATATTCAATATTGAAAATGTTGCTTTTAACTCTCAAATAAAAGTTGTGTAGCCTACTCCCAATTGCTACATTCAAGTGAAATGAGTGTTTAAATTATTGCTTGCTTTCTGAGAAATTATGTAGAATAAACAATTTGGGTAGTAATTCTACTTGAGTTTAGTAGACATTAGTGACTGTACTTTTGCGAATATAGTTAATGTTTGTTGATGGATTGGTTGACCTGAAAAGACCATCTGATAGCGACGCCATTATTATCTGAACACATGCAATAGATATTTCTTCCCGTTGAATTTCATACTTGAAGATTACAATAAATTAGTCCAAAACTGATAGTGTTTAGCAAGGTTGAAATAGTGCCGATATTGAAGAAAAATACAGCTTTCATAACTACAGTACAATTAGAAATGCAACGCGAAACCTCATCAGCTTTTTGAAGAAATATTAAAGAATATTTAAAGAAACCAGCTTTTTAAAGTATATTTTATAGCCAAAACTCAGTACGGGAGCAAAAACAATTATAATAATAATAAAAAGTACAATAATTATAGACTGATTTATTTCAAATATTGGTCTATATTGTGCATATCAATGAGCGCGATAGCGGAATATAAATCAATCAATCAATAAGAATTTCACGTTCGGTTCCTCCCCACTCTACACAAACAGGCGCCAAAGCACCAAACGATGACGACTGAGTACACAGAGACCACAAGAGAAAGCGAGATCAAAACAGTGCAAGTCCAAGAAATAATGATATTTATATTAAACTTGTAATAATGGAGATAGCAGAAGTATACCAGAGAGTGAAAGAGAGAGAGAGAGAGAGAAAAGAGAGAGAAAAATGACACATTATGAGAGAGAGATAAAATGGAGGACGAAAGAAGGACTGGCTTTGCCTGAAGTTTTTAAAGTTATATCTTATTTTAAAAATTCTCCAAAATATATAGTTCCAATTAATATGTTGCAAGTTTTCAGCAAATATGAGTGGAGCTACGGTAGGTTAACAAGATATCGCCTTTCTTACTGGCATTTTAATTTGAAGTTGACATTCTAGTGAAAAAGTATATGTACTTCTCAGTGATATAGCAAACACTATGAGCGTTAATTTTGCCTTTAGCAAAGGTGTTTTGAAAAATTACTGTGTACGATCACATTGCAGTATCATTATAATTGAAACATCCTGGCCACGGTAACGTCCTATACACATGCCAATGCTGCCATTCTTTACGTCCAGGTATATAAAAATGAATTTAAAGCAAACCTGTGACAATGACTTGTGCTGACATTTGAACGGAGATAGATTGACGTTTTACAAAGAACTTAATTTATATTCGTGTATATCAATTATCGCAATCATTCCATCACGACCATAGTATGCTGTTGTCTAAGAGCGGGGATGACTGACTAGGATCTATTGTAATGAATTAAGCGATCAGCGGACATCTAAAGAACTGTGATGGTTTTTGATCTCTCCGCTCCATTGTGAAGAGTTTTCAATTTCGTAGTGAAGTGAAATATGTAGCATGCATTTCAAATATGTTATATATTTAATACTTATCCCTGACAGCCTGTCGAATTCAGGAATTTTGTAAAACCGAAGTGTCGATTAAAAGTGTCGATATCAACATGGCTGATCATTTCACTTCAATAAGTGCTATTATTATTATTATTATTATTATTATTGTTATTAATATTATTATTATTACAAGTATTTTTGAGAAGAGATAAAGTCTTACCAGAAATATATCTAATATTACGAAATTGCCTAGTCCTGATATCCTACGTTATAGTTTTAAATGTAATATTTGGCCTTTTTATTAGCCCGTTTAAAGAGTTACTGTTGTTACAGTTATTTTTATAGATCTTCAGCAGTCTCTATGGGATTGCCATCTTGCCGCACCGTTCAGAATAGCAAGTTAGTTACAAATAAAAGCATAGAAGTAGAATTAAAAAACACAGCGACATTTTGGATCAAATTACGAAATAGAAATCAAATAATTTAGAATAAATTTATGCATGACTATCATAGAGGCACAGACGTATTGGTCTTTACATAGGAATGCCAAAGGTCAACACAATTTGCATTTTTAATGTTGAACTATATTCTACTTTTACAATGTAGAGTGTGTAGAGTGGATCAAATAGTGAATTGTTTTCTGAATGCACATCAGCGTGCAGTAATTTCTTGGAAGTCTAATGATGTTTGACTAAGCAAACAGTTTGAACAAAGGCTGATCATTAACTTAACGAATCTGAAGCTTTGAAGCTCTATTGGTCGAAGGTAAAATAGTCAGTGACAGGCTATCAACGACGTCTAATCAAGACACATTTGTAGTGTTTATTTATTTTCACCGTGAATAGATGTCTATTCCACATATTTCAAATTATTAAATTGTAAAAGATGCAATACTTATTCTCAGTTCTAGGAACGATTCAATCGGCCAGTTGTCTGGATGTAGAGATTACAATAATGTGATGATAAATTGCTTTTGAAAAACACATTGGAGATAACTATGTACACGTTGTGCTAGTCATATGTCCATTGTATTAACCATTGTACTAGTCATTTGTATATTGTAATAGCTTTGTACTAGTCTTTGTACATTGTACTAACCATTGTACTAGTCATTGTATATTGTAATAGCCTTGTACTAGTCTTTGTACATTGCACTAACCATTGTACTAGTCATTGTAATAGCCTTGTACTAGTCTTTGTACATTGCACTAACCATTGTACTAGTCATTGTAATAGCCTTGTACTAGTCTTTGTAAATTGTACTAACCATGTACTTGTGATTTGCAGACTTACAAACCAACCCAATCAACGATTGCTCACTGTGCTTCATAAATGGCGGACAATATTCATTCTGGTTTAATTTCACCATAGAACGTGATTGTACTGACTATGGTGAGACAGTGCTTTCGTCCATCTGTCGACGCTCTGTAAACTTCTCAATCAATCAGTCAACGAAATGTCAATAAACCTTACACTGCAGTGACATGGATCCCTGTCACTGGCTTAGCTCCGTGGTTTTGTTAAGTTCTTTATTATTTGAACCTATGATTGCCTTACCGTGATTATTACTATAATTACTGTACTAATACTAATGAAGTAATAAATAATATAGGTATTAGAACCCAAACGCTAATGATTAATGTCAGCCATGGCAACAGTGTTTGTGATAGAAAGTCATTAATGACACCATAAAAGCCTAGTTAAAGCATAAGCAAATATGAAGTCTAGATAATTAAAAGAAGTACAGCGATATTCAAAATATAGTCCTTTGAACATAATTTAAACAAAATTTAAGTTATAAAATTAAGAAAAATAACAATAAAAAATTTAGAACATAATTATAAGTATAATTTAAAAGTATATACTACAGAATCATAAGTAGGCTATACATGTGTGTTCACATGTAATTTCCTCATGATTAATTATTCAACTGCAGCAATAAACAATAGAGAGATTACTTCGATCAGTTATGATTCAATTACTATTATAACAGCTCAGTCTTCTGAACAATCACTTGCGTGCTCGGAAATAAAAGTATATTTTTAAACTTCGTTTTGCATCGCCAACATGACATCAATTACAGGGGGAAAGCTACCCAAAGACCAGCATATACCTGATCGTTCTCACGTGAGACATCAGCATAAACGGTAGATACAAATCCATTTCAAGCGGATCAGTATGTGCTGGGTTCAAATCATGGACTCTCCCGTCACTGACATCGCTTTCGAGTGAGGAAACTGGCGTTAATATTAGCTTTACTAGCTTTTTTATTAGTTAAACGGCTCTATTATTCATTTATATACAGTTTGCAGTGATTGGAGAGACTCATACAATGTTATGATATAATGTGAAATAGTGCTGCCACTAATTTTGACATTTTTAGAATTAATATTGCCAAAGGCAAGTAGTGCAATTTCTTACATAGCTTGCCAAAGTTAGACTCCTTCGACTATTTAGAGTGTCTCAGATTTACCTGCATGAGCGAATCATTGTTTAACTGCCAACTGCTTTTAGCATAATCTGCATTATGCACGTATATATGCATTATATATATAGTATATTATAAGTAATTTATATTTCTTAAATAGACTTATATAAAACATATCTGATAATTAAGCCACAGCATAAATAACTTTGCTCTAAAATCAAGTTATCTTATGAGTAACCTAAAGGAGAAGCTAAACTAACAGAATTAAGCTCTTTCTCTCTCTCTCTGTCTCTCTCTGTCTCTCTCTGTCTCTCTCTCTCTCTCTGTCTCTCTGTCTCTCTCTCTCTCTCTCTCTCTTGCTGCACTGCCCATTGTCAGGTCTGTAGCATATAAGCCCTCCACAGATTTATTTCTTTTACATTTCTCTTCATATCAACACACAAATTAGCCATCAGTCATCCAGCATTCCCAAGTCTCGGTCTTCCTCTGGCCTTTATTCTATTCACCTCTTTCAGCTAACCATTCCCTCTCAGTACATGACTCATCCAGTTCTTTCAATTCCTTATGATATCTATCAAATGTCTATGCCAACCATATTTAGCACTTCTGCGCTTGTAATTTTGTCAGTCATTTTTATCTTCTCCATACTTCTCCATACTTCTCCATACTTCTCCATACTTCTCCATACTTCTCCATACTTCTCCATACTTCTCCATACTTCTCCATACTTCTCCATACTTCTCCATACTTCTCCATACTTCACCATAGCCACATTTTGAATGCTTCCAGTTTCCTTTTGTCTTCATTTCTTAACGTCCATGTTTAACAACCGTACAGGACCGTGATCCACATTAAAGTCTTTACTATCTTTATCTTCGTGGATAACACAGTAATGAAGGTCTCTTACTGAAAGAATATTTTGCTGGAGAAATTCTGCACTTTATTTCTGCTCCACATTTCCTATCTCCTGTTAACATGTGTCCTAAATGTTCGAGCCTCTTTACTTGTTCTAACTTCGTACCGTTTATTTCTAGATTGACTCCTTTTCTAGACAGGCTCATTATTTTGCACTATACATACTCTAATTACAATTATCAGACCAAAAAAATTAAAAGCGCCCAGAGTTCAACGAATTTACATTCGGTTAGAAAAATGTCCCACCGGAGATGCCTCTTAACCTAACATTTGTTTTTATTGAGTGCAGTTAGCACGACGGATAAATTACTCGATCTGGTATTTATTTGCGTTGTGCGTGCAAACGTCAGTAGAATTATTCAGACGGTTCCTTTAGGCGGCCGTACAGCCCCGGGCCCTGCGGTCTACCTCGCTATCACAACCTCTTTCAGTCGTCGATCTCTCTCAGTCAAGTGCATAGGTCAACTGCGCGGATTTGAATTTTTGTAAGATTATTAAATATGCTACATTTAGAAGAATTTAAAAGAATAGAAATTTAACCTACTGAAAACTGTACGTTTTCGTAATAGGAGAATAATGCAGATGTTGGAATAATTTATTGTATTCATGCATTTATGATACTTGACTTCGACTAGTTAGGTTACGGAAGTTTAGCACTTTAATTTTGTTAAGATTATTAAATAGGTTATATTTAGACTAGTTTTAGAAAAATAGAAATTTAATCTACTGAAAACTGCTCGTGTTTTGTAATAGTGGAATAAAGCAGACGTTGGAATTATCTGTTCTATCCATGAGTTAATTATATTTGATTTAGACCAGTTCCAGTTAGGTTGCGGAAGTTTATCACTACTGAGGCATTCGACTCCTAGTTTTGATATTTAAAGTCAATTTGTGTTTTTACATAGAAGTACGCTTTATAGACTTGCTTATTGATTATAATAATCAGAATAAAAATCTAATAATTCAATGTCAGCAATTGATATTATAGCCTTTATTTATTATTAGAGATTGCTATAATTTCTATAATTATTCTAGGTTTTATTATAGATCTGCGAAAGAGAAACTCCGACTAGCTTCAGATAATATTGAACGCAGCCTAAGCTATTTACACTATTGAGAAAGGACAAAACAAGTATTATATAATTAGAATGATATGAAAAGGCATCTGATCAACTATGTCTAGAAACTATTTAAATTCCTTTGTAAAGAACAATCGCACTAAGGAACTGTCCTTGCATCGGCCGTTTATAGATACCAGCTAAGAATATTTATTCGTTTAATTTCAAGTTAAATATAGTAGTAACAGTAACGAGAAGGTCGGCTATCGATAAGTTAAGAGCTCTGAAGTCTAACAGATCAAACAGCGGATGGATGTAGATTAATTAAAGTATAGTAACGGCGCATTGTGGATATAGTTATTATGCCAGTCGAAAATAGATCTTTTACGTAACAGTGTAAAGACGCCAAGTACCGGATAGCTGCTATTTTGGATTAAAAATCTCGTCACCATGAAGCTATTTGATATGTTGTGTGTTCGTAACGTCATACTACTGCTAACGTTCGTCCTGTTACTACCTATGACAATGTCTATAGAATGGCTGTAAGTTGATCATACATACTTACTTACGTTTAATGTTACTTCTACTTAGTACTAGATATATTTCTTATATCTTTATTAATAGTAAAATTGAATTCTGCTATTTTTATGACATAAACATAATCAGACTATTACACCGCTGCAGCGAACGGCAGCTAATATTCACAGAGAAATCTCTTTTTAGAATGAACATTACAATTTAATGGAGCATGTAAATTTAATAATTTAGGTAAGATGCATTTCAATTGCACTTTGATCAAACTAATTTGTAGAAATTCAATATTTTGTAAATTTCAAGTCAATCTATACAGATTAAATTGATTATTTGCTGTTATATAAAATCATAATATTAAATGAGAGCTATTATCACCATTACTGAAATACTTAATTTATCTATACCAAACCCAAATCTGTGTAGAACGTACAGTTTGATATATCATTATAATCGTCGTCGCCATCATCATCATCATCATCATCATCATCCCTTGAATCCAATAACCAATATAATTATATATATATATATACATTATATATTATATAGGCCTATATACACTTATATATAGATATATATTATATATATATATATATATAATATGATATATCAATGTAGTATAAATAAACTTTTGGTAAACTAATTACTGTGAATTAAACTACTTTTATGAATGCATCAATGCAGCTAAATGAATTCGAGCAAATCTACGGATAACTAATGATTATTGATTTAATGATTTAAGTGAACTTTTCAACTGTATTTATGAGCTAAGTAATACCACGTAAGACACGAAAAACAAACGACCACCATGATATAAAACTGATCGATTGAATAGATATTAATTGACTTTCGACTGAATGATATTAATTGACATTCGACTGAATGATTTTAATTGACATTCGACTGGCTTAATTAAATCTTTTTCACAACCCAAATAAAGTAAAACGTTAACAACTTAAATCTTAAGCCGAATTTAAAGTCAGTTTCGCCCCACAATGGGACCATCAGTGACAGACAGAAGCATGTTAATGCCAGAACCGGTGAAGTTATGAAAATCGATGGAGACGCTAAAAGATAATAAATAATAAGCCAATAAATCAATGTCTCAGTGAAACTATAGTAATAAATAATAATAAAGTTTAACGTCTGTTTCCTCATCCAGGGATGATGTCAGGGACGTCCCCAACAGCACACATCACTACAGATCAATTCACCAAGACCAATCTGCGAAAGAAATGTGCTTAGGAGAAGTAAGGTCCTAAACGAAAGCCAGTCCGATGATCAAAAAATGGTCAAGGTAGATTGATTATGTCTATGGTGGGAAAAGGTAAGTTTTAAGCTTGCTAGAGAATGTTGAAAGAGAAGAACAAGAGCGAAGATTAGCAGGTAAAGAGTTCCAGATTGTGGGTGCTGCGTAAGAAAATGAACGTCTGCCCAATGGTGTGAGAATATTTGGAACTGAGAGAAGATTGGCATCGGTGGAGCGAAGTGCACGTGAGGGACGATAGGGAAGAAGAATTTCAGTTAAGTAAGAAGGCTTGCCAAATCGCAGAGTTTTGAAAGTTAATAGAGCTATTTTATATTTTATGCGTTGATTAACAGAGAGCCAGTGAAGACTGCGAAGTAGAGAAAGAGAGCGAAATTGAAGTCGAGAGGACTTGCAAACAACACGCGCAAGAGAATTTTGAACGTGCTGCAAACGATTGAGAGAAGAAGTAGACAACCCATGTATTAATGAATTACAGTGGTCGAGCTTAGAATGAACTATAGAATTAGCAAGGAATTAATATATAATAGGAAAGGAATCAGATACAGTAAATGAAGTTTACTATATCTGATTCCTTACAAGGAATCAGATATGGTATACGAAGTTTATATAAATAATGATAATAGCCTAAATAAGTTATTATAATGACAAATAATAATATAATTATACAACTAACTGATACTAAAAAAGTAAAATAGTGATAATATAAATTAATATTAAATAAATATGATAGTAGTAAAATTTGCAATTATAATAATAACAAAAATTATTTTGCACTTTAAACATTGCTTTTCCTTTATATATTTTTAGTCGCGGGTTATTTAGAGCCCATGGTATTAAAAGCAGCAGCAAAAAAACAACTGTGAAATACTTGGATGAATAATTTATTTGTCTTTGACTCACTTCTTCGCACTGTTTTTATTTTTTAAATACTTAGTTCTTAGCGTATAGGGCACAAAAAATTTGCAGTTGATATTGTTCTGTATTATTTTGTTCAATATGCTATTTATAGGCCTCTTGATTCTCACAAAATTATGTAACCCTATTGGTGTGCCCAAGAATACATAATAATACTACTAGTAATAATAATGATAATAGTAATAATAATAATATAAAAAAATAATAATAAGCCCCCTATTAGTGTTAATATTAATATATATATAATAATGATGATAATAATAATAACAATACCAATAATGCCGTCAGCTCCAGCAATTCTTTGAAGCAGCTGGATGACCTCGAGTAGCCGGGCGGCGATTCACATATTGCTCGAAGCGTTTTTTTTCAAACCTTGGGTTCTTTACATCCGTGGCAAAAAAATAATAATAAATATTAAAAATAGTAGCAATAATATTATAATAGCTAAATTATTGCAGAGAATTAGACTTCAATGTTGGTATTTAGGCTACCATGCAGGTAATGCGAAACGAATTGCGGTACTGAAAGCACGATTCTATCAAATTTCAACCGCATTTTTGAAATTTGATCTTCTGACAATGATATTAGAGTAGCGTTAGGTAACATCGAGTTGAAAAATTTCTGGTTTAGATTTTTATTAGATTAATTCTAATCATATGAGCCGGGATTGACTGCAACAAGCTAAACGCCAGATCTCTCGATTAAAGTGCAATGGTTAGATGCACAGCGCATCTCACTCGTCTCGCTCGTACATGTAGTTCAGAAGTCAAGAGGCTCTCATTTCAAATGCTAACGGTGTCAACTATTAATTTTTTCCAACCAGCTTAAAATTTGATAACTGTGGCCTACTTTAACATGAAAAACTTTTGTACAAAAATGTTGAGTTTTGTTGAAGTTCTTGAGATTTCGCTAGGGGAAAGAACTACGCGAACTACACTATCCTCCTTGCAAAACTCAGAGTCAGCTCTAATCCGTGCAAAGTGTCTCAGAGTTCTCTGTTCCGCTTGTATATTAAACACCATCACTCTTAACCCCTAAGGAAAACAGGGGCGTGAGCAGTCCTTTGATATTTAATGAAGGGTTTCTGTGAGGGTTTCAGTATCAGGGCTTGTCAGGTTGAAGTGATCGGGTCTTTGATATGGACCCGAGCGGGAGATAGGGAGGATAGGGGGAACATCCTGGACATGAAGGAAGGGGAGCAGGGTAAATTAGTATTACCAAGCTTCATTTCTGACGGGGGTCTGTAGCTTCTTAACATTTGACATCTTAAGCTGTTTGCGAACATTGTATCAGCAAACGAATTTACATTTTGGGCATTCACTCCAATTTAATCCCTTTGTTTGTAATGCAGCTGCTTTTGGAGTTTGAATGTCGTAAAAGAATTAAAGAAATCTATTGAGTACCGCATAATATTGGCATAGGCCAATTTACTGATTCTTACTACAATTGCTAAATATTTAAACCTGAATACTCAATGGGTCGCGTTTCGCGTAGTTCTTAATTTGTGTGTGTGTGTCATAGATTGATTATTAAACCTGAATTACACTCACTAATAAAGAAAATAAATAAATTGTTAAAGTCTTCATTTACAACGTTCATTTCATGAATATACACTATCCCTTCTAGGTCTCTGACTTATGCAGCCGAAAATAACAACTAATAAGAAATAAATATTTAGTTATGATTTAATTAACGAACCTTTTCCAAATTGAAAATTACACATGTATATAGTATAAGCATGTTGCTTAAAGGAGCCTCAAATCATCCACGACAATACAGAAAACGGAGCTTTATATGAGGATACTTGACTATAGAATACTATGAATAGCCAATGCACAGAGGGTCTCCATTAAGTGAACACACTGCAATTGTAATGTAACTCGACTGTCGTTCGGCTTCAAACTGAATATATTGTTCTCTTTGTTGTCTCTCAGATTTCCATTCATGTCGCGAACATTATTCATATAATTACCTATCAGCTCGCATATGTAACATATAATTCTATCAAATGCCGGAAAGACTATTAATTAAGGTTTGTACCAGACTAATGGAGTTTAACAGAACGTTGTTGTACAGAGTGTTGTTGTACAGAGTGTTGTTGTACAGAGTGTTGTTGTACAGAGTGTTGTTGTACAGAACGTTGTTGTACAGAGCGTTGTTGTACAGTGTTGTTGTACAGAGTGTTGTTGTACAGAGTGTTGTTGTACAGAGTGTTGTTGTACAGAGTGTTGTTGTGCAGAGTGTTGTTGTACAGAGCATTGTTGTAGAGAGTGTTGTTGCACAGAGCGTTGTTGTACAGAGTGTTGTTGTACAGAGTGTTGTTGTACAGGGTGTTGTTGTACAGAGCTTCGGGCGAATTAACTGTCGTTATATTCTAATAAATTAATTATTTACTTAACGATTGTAACACTAGAGATATTCTGCTGAAAACGATATTCATATAATAATGGCATTTAATTGATAATGATATTCAATTGATAAAGGTAATTCCATTGATAATGATATTCAATTGATAAAGGTAATTCCATTGATAATGATATTCAATTGATTAAGGTAATTCCATTGATAATGATATTCAATTGATAAAGGTAATTTCATTGATAATGACATTCTATGGATAACTATATTTAGTTGATAGTGATATTCAATTGATAATGATATTTAAAAGATAATGACTTATTAGTTTCTTATGTTTTTTAGGACATAAGGCCCAAAGGCTTTGACATAATCTCTGTGAATATTCATAAAGTCTTTAATCAGAACAGGATTCTTGGCTCGGATGTGTAATCTACTCCATCATTATCATCATCATCATCATCCCTTGAATCCCAGTTTAACTAGGGTCGGGATACAAATGGATTGTCTCAAATCCTCTCTGTCCTACATCATATCATCAGTCAATCGGATCAATCCCCTATTTGAGACTTTTATATTCGACTTTTCCACTCGGGTGTGTAATCTACTCCGGTAGATTAATCGTGTGCCTATTCTAGTCACTTGGTATATAATTGTTCAAATCATAAACTTGATGTTCATCAGGAAAAGGTAAAAATCTTAGCTAACAAAGAAAACCGAGAAAGAAAATCGCGTAAATATGTGCGCGTGTCATGCTTGAAGCAAAAAATCTAAAAAGAAAAAGGAAAAACTTATATGCATTTAAACTTCTCCTTATTTGTAACTACATAAAGGTAAGTATTTGCTGATTACCTCAATTATAAACATTCGAAGTTAAATTCCTTTAATGCTAGCGCTATATCTGGCCTTACATCAACAATATCAGTTTCTTAGTAGTAGTGAGTAAGCCTAAACTAAATCATTTGTATTTTGACGTTCTGATAGGAGATCGCAATAATTGAGTATGACTTTTTTGCAGAGATGAATGTGCGGTATAATTGCAGACAAATTTCAAAATATAATGGATTAATGTGCATTTCATAAATGCCTTATATGAAGGAATAATTAGAAAAATAGCGCAATGAAGATTCATCGTCTCGTTCCTCACCTGCAGGCTATTTCTGTATGAAGTATATACTGTACATGTATTGTATATATATATATATATATATATATATATATATATATATAGTATATAATATATATTATATATATATATATAAGTTTATATATATATACAGTATATACATACTGACATATATAGCCATTATATATATACATATATATATATATATTATATACATACATGTGTGTATATATATATATATATATATATATATATATATATATATATATATATATATATATCTTCTTCTTCAGTGCACTGCCAAGTGGCAGGTTCAAGGTACATGTTCATACTCAAAGTCTGCTTTCTCGCTCCATAAGGCACTCCTTAGATCAACAAGTTAATCTCTTCACAAAGTCTGTGCCTTATTCATACCTTATGTAACCTATAGCTTGGGAAAATATGGCTTCTGAGGTGATTTCCCGTTGCCTTCCTCAGTTTGGTGGATTAATTACCATTTAATCCTGGGGAAAATATTCATGGTGAGGTGGGTCCCCTCTTTGCCATCCTCAGCTCCTGCCTTTAGTCGCCTCTTACGTACACACGGCAGATTGTTTGCGGTTAACCAATTCTGCAGTGGTCCAACCACACCCGAGCACAACACGGGGACCGAACACAACACGGGGATCTATATATATATATATATATATATATATATATATGTATATATTTATATAGGCACCTATATATATATATAAATATATATATATATATATATATATATATATATATATATATATAGGTGGATTGTTTTGTTGCACTTATATGCTTTTGCCATTTTGTGATGAAATAAAGACTATATATACTTGATTCTGTTTGATTGATTGATTGATTCGTTCATTCGTTTATTCATTCTTTGATTGATTGATGGATTGAATGATTGCTTGATATACACTATAGTTATTTATAACATTCGAGACGATCCTGACATCGTCTTTCTGTGAATCACCGGACGTTAAATTCTCACTCATTAACTGGCTACTTGTGAATGACCACTAGATTAGATTAGATTTATTTTCTAAACCAGAATACTTCGTCTGGAAGACTTCGAGCAGGCACGCCGCCAGTGAATATTTCATATAAGCCTGCATTGCCAGTCTCGTGGTTAACTTCGGTGTTGATGTCGGCCTAATTGTATACCGATATCCTTCAATGTTTACTCGATGTGACAGTAGATTTCAAGCAGTTTAATGGCTTCCCGATCTGCTCAGATTTCATACCGCCTCGAGCGATTGAGATACCCGCCCCCAAACATTGCCTAAACTGTTATATACACTATCCTCAGCTGTCGATTGGATTGCTGATTTGGAAATTGCGTTAAGCATGCCATTAACCTTTCTCACAGAGTGCTGCCTAACGGCATGTCCATGGCATATAGGCCTAATTATTAGAAGATAAATATAATTGTGTTCTCATATTTGCCATATATTAGATAAATTTATTACTACACTCTTATAAATTTTGAGTGGTATTTAAAATAAAAAATTAAAATGTTTCTACTATAGTCGTACAAGTATCTGTCGGCAGTAACGCCAGAGCATGTTGCTACAAGTAAAACGGTTTCTGAAATATGCCGTAGGCCCAAGATACCTACTTTATAGGCTCATGTCGGTATTGAGACACAATGTACATCAAGTAGTGCTAGTCGTTTAGCGTGGTAAGTCAGGTGACCGGCTCTAGTTACTGAAATGGTATGAACAGCAATGATTAAAAATCGTGATTAAATAGATTAGAAAACCGTAATTAAAAACCGTGATTAAAAACCGTGATTAAAAACCGTGATTGAAATAGCTTCAGTTGATCATGGCTTAAATAAGAATATTTCCAACATGATTAGTGATTACGGTTAACGATTAATGTGCACGATTAATTCAGAAGACATCTGGAAATGCTTTAAAATTTGATTACTAATTTTTGTTAATATTTCAATCTATTTAAATAAGTTTATATAATTTCTATGATTTATTAAATTATTTTGTATTAAGAATGACGGCTTTGTGTACATACATGCACTCTATGAAATATCTAAAATATATCTGATTTCAAATTTGATGTCTCGTCTTTAAGCAATGATTACAAGATGCCTTGTATAAAATTAGTTATTAGTCATTAGAATTAGCGCATGTTAGAATTATATAGACCACATATATTAGAATTAGTTAGTAGAATTAATTAATTATACTGTTATGATTCAATTAAATTTGTTAAATTATAATTTTTAAAAACTTCAAAACTACAAATTTGATTTCCTTGGGAGCGTTAGACTATTTACTAAAAATTATGATCTCTTCTTAATTTGGTCATTATTCCAGTAATATTACAAATGAAATGCTTTCATTTCGCAGAATTTTCCATTTAATATAATAATGCTGTTTCTAAATGTTTCTTTATTTTTATGACACTTTTCTTTCTGTATTCCTTTGTGATATAATTTACTTGTACGCATGATCATGGTGTAGGCTAAGATCAGGCATTGTCTGGTCTAAACGACCGGCCATGTCTAATTTTGTTATAGGATACAACAGTCAGAACGGAAATGCTTCCCATTGATTGACCTTTCCCAGTGGTTTGGAAACACGCAGAGGTTCTGCGTTGTATCAGAACAATCTAAATTGCTTGATTGTCTGTCGAATTATCGGAACAAAGGTTCATGAAATCCAGATTTCATAAGATATTGAATCAAGAAATAACTGCATTAAAGTTACGCTCGCTGTAGATCTGCGATAATCTTAAATAGATTTACTATATAAAAGCTCAAAAACTGATTCATTTTTATCGATCCGGAGTCAACATGCTTGAGGGTTTTGTGTCGTATTTATCAGACGTAAAATGCTAACATGTGCCGTAAAATTAGATTATATTAAAATTACAAAAAAATGCATTACATTAATTAAAATTACATTTTTTCGACCGCGGATCAGTATGTGCGGAGTTCAAACCCTAGGCTCTCCCGTCACTGACATCGCTTTCGAGCGATGATTTTATTTGAGACAGAGAGGATTGGAGAAGGTCTGTTCTTATCCCGACCCTAGTTAAACTGGGATGATTTTATTTGGGACAGAGAGGATTGGAAAAGGTCTATTCGTATCCCGACCCTAGTTAAACTGGGGTTTAAGGGAAGATGATGATCGAATAGAAACCGGCTGTAATGTTTTATAAATTCGCATTGATCATGACATGATTACGGCACACATCACGGACTTGAGAATGATAGACTAATGGCCTACCCTTAGCACTCTTGCTTTTCACACCATTCAATCGAGATTCTTCTTCACGCCATCGATAACCTCTGACATAGCCAAGTATCAGTCGGAGCGGATTTGTAAATGTTATGGGAATAATTGCGACATTTCGCATCAGCTAAATTCCCGAGAATTTCAATCTGTTGAAAGCCGACAAACGGTTTTTGCGAAAAAACGGAACCGTCAGTAGCAGCGGTTGGGTCGGTCAGTAAAAGTTACCGACAGGTTGCGCTGCCTATGGTTTTGATTATTCCGCAGAATTTTGCCTTAGGCTGAATTAATATCTGAAACATCCGCTTCTTGCCTCGACGAAGAAACAGTTAGGATCATGTACCGCGAGATGTGCTAACATATCTTTCACAATTACTAATTGGATTCCTCAGTGAACGTTGCATTTAATTATGCTCAAAAGCTAAACGGCAAACTTTGATGGTATCAGTGAAGATTATATGCTCTAAGAAGCTATTTTACAGTTTAATTTCAGACCACTAACTACATTTATATTCTATTATACTCACAGTTTTCACTTTCAAAAATGGCAGAGAGTTGGTTAATGTCGATTTCATATTCTGTTTTTGATTCAGAAAAGAAATTCTGCATTAACAACTCTTGCCAACTATTTTAGCAGACCCAATGTTTAACATTATGACGTTAAATACTTAAAATATGGATATAATATGGAAAATATGGCTTTGGGCAGTTTCGTCTTAATTTACATTTCTGTAAATCTCTTTAAATCATGACTGATCATCTCCTATGAAGCTCTTGTAGTTCCCGTTTTTTCGATTCTCAGTCTTAGAACCCAAACACAGCGCGAGACTCTTGCAGCCTATTAGAATTCTGAGGAGTACGGAATGACAAGGCGGATGGGCTAGGAATGCCGGAAAGAGATTTATATCCGGATTCGTAGGCGGACGTGGCCGGAAAAAGATCAAAGGAAGCGCAAACCACCTGGAGACTGATTTAGCTTTGGATCTGCTGTCGGATTTATAATTGTCCAACAGGGATGGATAAAGTCAGTTCCGTGTAGAGTCCCACGGGATGAATTCGTTCCGGACTGAGATTTTCTTGAAACTGTTTTAAGCTCGAGTCCTTTATAGCTGTCATATTTGAAGTTCCATGTAAATTAAGTTTCTGAAAGTATATTTGTTAATTTTGCAATTAATATCTGCATATATTATTGTGTATACTCGCCATACCTAATGTAAATAATGTTTGACATGTAAACGTTCTCTGGAGATGACGATTTTAAGCGCTTCTGGGCGCCTAATCACTCTAAATTAATTATTTTTAACTATTTTTTGCATTCTGTTTAATTTTTAATGTGTTCGATTTAATAGGAATTGCACCTTTTATTGCCATTTGCGTTCGCGGCCGAGTGCCTTTATAACTGAGAAGCAATGCTTATAATGAAAAGATACAGAAACCTTTGCTAGAACTTTATGCTCCGATAATAATTATAGACATTGGAGAATCCTACGATATTCTTCAGACATAAGTACTCAAACTTGACTAAACTTTAATATAAGGAAATGAGCGACCTTGACTTTTTAACTTTGGCAATGTAACGTAATTCGGTGTAACGCTGAAAGCATAGACTTTGAAACAGAAACAATGAACGGCCAACGATAATGTGCGGCATTTATGATTTGTAGTAACACTGCCTGCCATTAAACACTTTGATAATTATTTATGTTGTACTTTAAGTTTTTATACATGCAAAAATAAATTACAAATTTTTTTACTCCAAGTCTATTTACAAATTTCTGGTTAAGGTTTCTCATTTTCATACTTATGCACAAGTTAATTAGTTTTAGTTATTGTAACAAAAATTTAAGCCTATATGCTGATGCCTCGTCGGACCAATATTATATCCATGGAGATTGGAAGTTATAAAGAATTGCAGCATCCGGATGAGTCTTCCGTAGAGTTGAGATTTACGGGCAATAATGCTGCTCTTCTAATGCTCGTCTAATTTAAGCCACTAACCTGAGAATCGACTGAGAACTTTCTCTCTCTCTCTCATTTTCTCTTTTTCTCTCTCTCTCTCTCTCTCTCTCTCTCTCTCTCTCTATATATATATATATATATATATATATATATATATATCTGTCTCTATCTCACTTTCTCTCTCTCTTTCTTTCTCCTATCTCTCTATCTCTCTCCCTCTCTGTCCATCTCTCTCTCCTTCTCTGGCTATGCTAAGTTCACTAAAGAACAGCTTTCACAGTTTTTCACAAATAATCAATTACATTTTTATTAAATAGAACGAAAAAATGTATCGTCAAAAATCAGCTTTTATTTAAAATAAGCGTTGAAAGTCCAACGGTTTAAAATCTAGCTGTTATTAACAAGTAAAATTATATTAATCACATCCATTGAATTTCTCAGCTGTTTAACTTGCCTAATACAACTGCATGCTGCTGTTCAAAAATAATAGATTAATAATATAATTTAATAGATTAAAAGATTATTAGGCCCTAGTTAAATATACCAGGAGTTAGTTACAATATGGACGATTTTGACTAGATATTTTGACACTACTCTTGGATGCGGCAGTCTAGCCACTATTCTTTGAAGAGATAATTATCTTATAATATATTACTAATTATATTATAATATACTAAAATATAATATATATATATATTATTTACTATAATATTATGACCATCCCTGATATTATCCTTTGATATTTTAAACGAAAGTTAAATTTTCCACTATTTTTTATTTCAGAGCTCTATCATACGACACGGTGTTGTCGTGGAACACAAGTTCAGACTGTTCCAGAGCCAAAGCTCTCTCTAAGCAGCAGAGAATCGTCTGCGAGCGTCACGTGGACTTGATGGCAGCAGTGGAGGAGTCAGCGCGCGAGGTGATGGATGTCTGTCAAGAACTGTTCGCCGACAAGAGGTGGAACTGCTCCTCCATCCTACTGGCTCCAAATTATACACCTGATCTCACAGGAGGCTAGTGATTTATTCTTTATAGTGTTATTCTCTCTCTCTCTCCCAGTACAATGCCTACTGGCAGGTCCATGGTATATAACGTCTCCACTCATCTCCATCTTCCGTGTTCCACTTTATGTCCACATAAGAGTGGATCTTTAAATCATCTATAACATATAATGTTATTGTGATATTATAATTATATTAAATTTTATTATATTATGTTATTGTGATATTTTAAAATAATGATTACATTATTTTATAATATCTCAATAGCGTAGGGCTAACATCATGAAGTTTTAAATGACAGATCCTGAGGTGAATTAAACTCTCGCGGGTTCGAATCCCATCAGCGCTGATCTGAGAGTAAAATCTCGGACATTCACTGGACTGGTTACACGAAAAATGGACTAAATTGCCTAACGGATTAAACATGTGGTATTAAAAGTGATAGATATCGACAAAGTTGATCATTCCACTATAATGCGTGTTTACTTTTTAAATAAAAACACAAAAATGGGCTATACAACCTGTACAGTTCGCAAACGGTAAATTTAGCACAAGCCAAACTTCAAAACAAAAAAAAGAGTGAACCCATGGTGATCTGTCAATGTAAAAAATTAGAAATTTAAGGTAAAAAAGTAATAATAATAGGCATGAAATAAAATTAGATATTGATTGATTACTTGATTATATGATTAGAAACTCCATTGCTTGATTATTCTATACAATGATTGATTGTCCTTATGTATCTTTTGCCACTCTAGACATAATCGATTTCTTTATTACTTGATTTCTCATTCTCAATCGATCGCCCAATTAATCAACTAATTGATTGATTGCTCTTGACAGGCAGCCGAGAGCAAGCCTATCTCTACGCCCTCACCTCAGCAGCTGTCTCGAGGGGCGTGGCTAAAGCCTGCAGTGCTGGGCTGAGCTCTCGCTGCAGCTGCAGCAGCAGCTCCCCCCAGGACACTGCCATCGACACTGCTGGGTACTACAGGTGGGGAGGGTGTGGCGATGACGTCAGATATGGGGGGATATTCGGGAAGGCTTTTCTTGATGCCGTGTTTCAAGAGAAGAAACGCTCAAAACGTTCGCTCATGAATTTACAGAATAATGCTGTCGGTCGTAAGGTTAGAAGTCTTCATGCCAATAGACGTCCCTGACATCATCCTTGTATGAGGAAGTGGACGTTAAAACTTTTATTATTATTATTATTGTTATTATTATCGTTATTATTATTATTATATTTATTGATTGGCATTTTCTGAGGGATTTTAAATTTCTCAATCTATGGCCATACAATTTAAGTTTATAATTGACCAAAATACGGCCCCCGTTTACAATTCATTAAAATTAGTTGCTATCATCTTTCTTCAGTCCATCTTACTGAACTGTACTGTACTGTCTCCGTTTATTGTAAATTGTTCTGTTATTTTGTAAATTGTAGTGGTTTGAAAAAAATAGATAAAATTAAAAAAATTTAAAAAATTAATTTGAATAATTTCAATCAGTAACTAATCTAGATTTCTACATATTACTCTTTTAATGCCTATAATATATTATATGAAACATTTGGCTTAACGTTTCTACATTATAGCATATAGTTATAAGGACCTAGAATATATTACAAGGAAACTCTGGCTTAACTTTTCTTGATTATCACGTATAATATAATTAGTCGACTTCACCACGGGCTGGATCCAGTGGCGAAGTCGGTAAGATACTCAACCGCGGATCAGTATGTGCGAGGTTCAAATCCTGGGCGAGCCCAGGATTTGAACCTTTCCGTCACTGACATCGCTTTCGAGTGAGGAAACTGACTTTAACATTAGCTTTTTATACCAAAAATTACAAAGTAGATTAAAATTATCTAGCACGCAATTTCGTAATTTATTCTCCATTACGCTAATTCGTCTACAGGCTCTTGGAGACAGCCTTACACCCACCTGTAAATGTCACGGAGTGTCCGGTTCCTGCACGGTGAAGACCTGCTACAAAGTCCTTCCGGCTCTCAAGATCATCGGGACAACACTGCAGAAGCGTTACCATGCGGCTGTCGAGGTAAAACGACCAAGGAGAAGGAAAACTTCCAACGACATCGACGATGACGACGAGTTTGTGTCTGATTCGAAGAGAAAGAGAAGAGATAAAACAAAAGATCTCGTGGCCGTTATGACGTCAGACCCTATCACGGACGACGATCTAGTGTACTATACTATATCTCCGGACTACTGCCTGCCGGATTTAATCCTAGGATCAATAGGAACTAAGGACAGGTACTGTGAGTTTCTTCTAGTACTTGATCAGACGTACTAAAAGCTATAAAGTTAAATTTAACGTCTGCTTCCAATTTCCATTCCACAAGTGCACTATTAGAGACGGGCCCGGCTGGGTTTAGAACTCGTCGTTTTTTACATACTAGACAAGCTTCTATGAACCGTTGAGATAACACTACTTCTCAGAAATATCAATATTGTACTTAAATATTGATTCATTAAAAAGTAACGACAGATTTTTTTGCAATTCAGAATTCTGTAACTTCTTACTTGTAGTGCGTTGGTAACTTGTAATATTCATTTGTAGGGGTTCGACACGGTATGGTCTAGGTATGAAATGAAACTTTAAGGTTGGCTATCTTGATGGGACAGCCATTTGACCCCCAACAAATGTGCACAACTGATTTTTTACTCCCTCAGAAAGTGAAACCCCCACGTCGCGAGGCAGTCTCAAACACGCGACTTTCTTTCAAGGGAACCACGTTCTACCACTGCGCCACAAGTTTTTCCTTAATTTAGAATTTTTTTAATTTTAATAATTGATCACTTTATTTTATTTAATTATGCACAAACAATCCACTTTTGAGCTGTCTGAACTACATCCAACCGCTTAATGAAACTGATCATATCGTATGGGTAGCTCCTTCTTTACTGAAGTTTTTATGCTCACTCTTCCATAATGTATTAGTTTTCTTATTTACTTAATTACTTATTTATTTAGTGACTGGCTGACTAACTGACTAATTGATTTATTTATTAATTGCTTGGTTGATTGATGGATTAATTGATTGATTTATTTAATTATTGATTAATTGATTGGTTGGTTGATTAATTAATTGATTTAATGATTGTTTGATTGGTTGATTGATTGATTAATTTATTGATAAATTAATTAATTGATTGATGTATTAACTAAAGCAATTTGCATTACATTTGAACAGAGAGTGCGACAAGGAGGGAACGGGTTCAGGAGGGTGCCGCTCAATGTGTTGCGGTAGAGGGTTCAAGACAGAAACTGTAGAGCAGCAATACAGATGTGACTGTAGATATTATTGGTGCTGCTATGTTAAGTGTAAAACCTGTACTAGAGTTGTCCAAATACATAGGTGTCGATAGACTGCATAATTCAATTCAACAGAGTTGTGAAATAAAAAAATGGGTAAAAAATATTGAAAATACAAAAAGTGGCGTTAAAAGTAAGAAGTTAAATTAAAGAACAACGATATTTGCAAGAAAATATATTGCGCTACAATTATGTACTCTATAAAATACCGAACAATTATCATATCTTCATTGTTTAGCACAATGCACAATATTGAAAATGAAATTTCGAAGCGTTTCGTCTATAGTTTGAATTTGAATTAGGGAAATGTCATTAAATTTTAAATCTAGGATTAATCCACTAAGTCCTAACCATTTCACCACTCTATATGTTTTTAATTGTTTATTGTTGTAAATTTGTTTCCTAAGTAATCATTTACATGCATGTACAGTATATTGTATAACTATCATTGTTATTTATCGTTTAAAGTCCCTGTTGTCATTAATCGAATATGAAACAGACGTCACACCAGTATTTGTATGTTATTGTTTATTTCACAAGCATATACGCAATTTTCAATTTTTTAATATCCAGAACATCATAATAAAGTTGACACCTAATTGGCATATATCTTGTGTTACCATCCTATCTATCTGATCTTTCATCTATCTATCAACCCTCGAGTAGTCTTAGATCATGGACTTGCACTGTTTTGATCTCGCTTTCTCTTTTGGTCTCTGTGTACTCAGTCGTCATCGTGTAGTGCTTCGGCGCCTGTTTTGTGTAGAGCCTGCAAGAGACGTCCCTGACATTGCCTATGGCGAGAAGCCGAACGTTGAATCCTTATTGATTGATTGATTACTTGCGTCGATGTGATAGTGTTACTATGCTGAAGCGGGATCAAGTTATAAGTAATGTACTGTATATGTTCCATTGCTTATGCCAATGGAGACCAATTTTTATATTAAAGAAATTTTGTGGTTGTCCAATACCGCTTATTAACAATTGATGACTTGTACATGTATG
Source organism: Enchytraeus crypticus (assembly GCA_905160935.1). NCBI lineage: Eukaryota > Metazoa > Annelida > Clitellata > Enchytraeida > Enchytraeidae > Enchytraeus > Enchytraeus crypticus. The sequence goes on along the minus strand of CAJHZI010000423.1, from coordinate 191,023 downwards.
TTTTACGCATTATACGAGTCTAGCATGATATCAAAGAATGTCAAATATTGGTTCCTATTTTAGTCTATTCGCTATCAAGTATATTCTGTAGAGTATCAAACTATCAATTAAAGCAGTTTTACTCCTAATCGAACTCTCTAACTGACTAAAACAGCAACACGAAAAACAGCAACACGAAAAACAGCAATACGAAAAACAGCAACACGAAAAACAGCAACACGAAACGTAAGAGATGACTGTAAATTTTTAAAAGCACCTTCGAGTTAAGAAATTGGCTTGATTACATTGCATGTCTCTAACATTGTACATGTACATGTAGCATATTAAATCTTCATTTTGCTACTACACAAATGGCAGGTACTAGTAATTACTAATATGTCTAAATTATATAAATACGAATATGTCTAAATTATATAGCATAGGCACAAAACCATACGATTCAAATTATAAGCCCACTTTGCAAATACAAATGTCTCGCTCTTTTAACTTGTCATCGGCTCAAAGCATACAGGTATTTTAAAAATTAAAAGCATATATACAACGCATATATGCAACATATCTAATACAGATTCTTAAATAAATTCGTTGTTGCTGAAATGCCTCTCGATCGTAATTTATAAGTTACCGGCCTGGTTGTTAGCATATACATTCTATGGAAATTTGAGCACACGCATATGATGTGAAAATGGACTTAGTCTATTTGCCAGGTTAACTGGAGGAGTGGGACAAATGCCTATCAAGCCAAAGCATTTGTCTCCCAGTTAACGTCATTTGTTCCCTCAGTGATTGTTAGCTTCAGCGAAAATTAAATGAAATATCCTATGGGTCTAAATTTCATTAAACTTAAATACATATAACCCCCCACCAAATTTCTCTGAAAGAGAGTAGGATGATTAGGTCTACCAAGTGTCTCAGCTGTCGCAGCAGCTACATAATTAATTAATTACCTTTTCCATATTTGATTGTAACTGTAATGCTTATGAATGTCTCAATAGCGTAGGGGTAACGTCATGAAGTTAAATGACAGATCCTGAGGTGAATTGAAACCTCGCGGGTTCGAATCCCAGCCGCGCTGATCTGAAAGTAAAATCTTGGACATTCATTGGACTGGCTACACGGAAAATGGTCTAAATTGCCTAACGGTTTAAACATGTGGTATTAAAAAGTGATAGATATCGACATAGTTGATCATTTCACTATAATGCATGTTTACTTTACTTTTTATAGTCCTAGTCCATCTGAAAACATATACCAGACAAAAAATGTCTCATATGTTGTCAGATGTCTTCACATATGTCTTCGAATTTCAACCTTATTTAAATGTCGTTTTTTATCATACGATAATTAATTTAAATCGACTCTTAATTAAGCCTTCCTTTAATAATTAAAGACTGAGTTAAATATAATGCAATACGTACCATTTCTTTACACCGTTAGAAATTTGAAAGTTCATCAGTCATAATAACGATAATACTAGGCCTATTGGGAAGATAAAGAAAAAGAATGTGTAACATTGATTTCTCGGGCTAATGTTCAATATAGCTGTGATCATCAAGGTACTTCAGATAGGGAACAATTAAATCAATATCAAACTTTGATTTCTAATTTGGCACCAATTTGACTGACTTCTGTATGAACGATATCGCACAATTAGCCGATGTCGTTAAAATGCAATAAATGCCAATAATAACTAAATAAGCAACAACAACAACAGCAATAATAATAATAATAATAATAATAATAATAATAATAATAATAACAATAATAATAATAATAATAATAACAACAACAACAACAATTAGAGTGCAACAGTCATCAATGAGAGCATCGAGCACTATTGAGACAAAATCAGGCCGGCGAGCAAAAAAGAAGGTCCAAAAACGGTGCAAATTCCAAAATCCAGAAATAACAGCAATGCGAGTGCTACTATTGCCCATGACAACATGGAGCACTGTGGAACCAAATCGAAACCGATGAGCAGAGTGAGTTGCAGTACTACACCGACATGTTAAAGCATAAACCGTTATGGAATGTATGTTTTTTTTTTATTTTAAATTTCATCAACAATTTTGGTAGTGGCAACAAGTTGTTATTGTGAGCGATATTAGGGTGTTGAAGTTAATCCACATCACTTGTTACTATTTGTGTTTAATTTGACATTATTTACTTTTTATTATATATTTCGATTTATGAATATTATAAAATATGATGAGACTACTCACTAGATGCCTTCTGCCAGAAAATCTAAGTCGATGTTAATTATTTAAAGATATTAAGAAAATTATCATTTTATGAATGTCCTGATATTGGTTTGTATGAAGTCGAATCAGCTGATGTTTTTACAGTATCTGGTCATCGACATCATCATAATCTTCTTCCCTTAAATCCCAGTTTAAGTACGTCAGTTGTGGCCTACATCTCTAGCTTAACATCCAGCTCTTCACTCCAAACTCTTTACTACATCCTCTTCAGCCGTTCTCACAATGTACCCATACCAGATCAATCTCGACTGAGCCAACCTATTCATAATTCCCTCAACGTTCAAATTTTTGGAGTATCAGGTCTCGTCAAGAAATTTTAAGTGGCTGTTCCTGACTTGTGAGTTCGATTCCTGGGAGAGCTGATCAGAGATTGAAATCTCAGAAAATTACAGCACCAGTACCATCATCAATTGTCTAAATGGACGGTTTATAAAAAATAGCATCAAGGATGATTGCATTTTCATGTTTATGTTTAATCTTTATTATTAGTATTAGTATTGCTATTATGATCATCATCATAATAGTGATATTGCACATGGATGGGTAATATTAATAGTTTATATTGGGATAGGCTTTATGTTTGTAGGAATATTAAAATATTTTATAAATATCGATGTGAAGTATGATGGTATGTAGTTGCCTAAGCTAATTTGGGGAGAATTTTTGGTAATTTTTCCTTTTTGAAGTTTTCATGTACAGAGAGCTCTATTAAAATCTTTTATGTTCCTTGTGAATAATTACTTGTTAAATAATTACTGTCAAGTTTAATATTATAATTAATACTAGTTGTTAATGATTTTTGTGTGGTCATCTATTGTAGATATAGTTATATTAAATCTGCTTCAAGAATAGATAGAAGATGTCGAAGACAAATGAATATGGTAATCCGCTACAAAAATTCAAGCTTGTTTTTCTCGGTGAACAAAGTGGTGAGTGTCTGCGTTGCAGCATATTGATAAACTTGTTATACAATTAAAGCTGATATTAGCATTGAATTAAATGTATTAAATAAATTTACATTCTAACTAAACTCTACTGAAATTCTATTTATTTTAGAAAATTGTGTGTGTATTAAAATATTGATCAGGTTTATCAGGATATTTTTTATCAGGATATTTTTTATCAGGATACTCATATTTTTAACAGATGTCCTCTTAGTTTCTATTGTGCTATTAGATTTATAAATGTTCTGATACTGATTATGAAATGCATTGTTTGTGCTGTATTGCATTAGTGTAAACATGACTTAATATTATTTCATGTACTTGTATTTTTTAATAACTTAATTGTTCTTTTCAGTTGGCAAGACATCTCTAATTACAAGATTCATGTACGACAGTTTTGACAACACGTATCAGGTAAATAAAACTTAATGTTTAATTTTAGTTGTGAGTTAAATTAGTTTATGTTTAGATTTATTAAAATTAATTGCTTTAATAATCAAATGTATCAGTCTAAAATCAAGGTTAGAGACTAAAATCTTGATGCTAAATACCTAATAAATAATTAAATACCTAATAAATACCTAATTGCTGGTAAAGTTTATGTTGATTTTAGTGAGAGTTCTGAGAATATTGTATGACAATTGTATTCATCTGCAACTTTTGTACAACTAATACTAATACAACTAAAACAAATAGAGATTATTATGATATATGCTATGTACAGATGCATATGTCAGTTGAAGTGAAAATGTTAAATTGCATATAAGCTTTTGTGTATGATGATTTTAGGCTACTATAGGAATAGACTTTCTTTCAAAGACTATGTACCTTGAAGATAGAACGGTAAGTATTTACTGTCTTTCATATATGTATGTTATGGTATGTTGTAGTTATCATATTCATTCACTAAGTTCGTCATCTTGCCCAGCAACAAGACAAAGTTTTAAATGTTTAAGAGATCTGTTTAGGGTTAACTTACCTGTTTTTGACATAAATCTTTGTCTTTTATAAAAGGATTTCTCTCTCTCTCTCTCTCTCTCTCTCTCTCTCTATATATATATATATATCAGCTTTGGCGAATTGCATGTCTTGAAATTTTGCTTTTCATTTTATAAACATATCTTTAGACTAAACTACAAACGCTAATGTACACAACTGTTTTCATTTGACTAATTAATTTTAATTACAGTAATAAAGATTTAATATTTTCCACAAAAGATGTTTGAGGTTTAAATAATAAAAACAACTAAGTTTACTGATTCTTTGCAGTTGGATTGTCCCTGATGTTGTACCTTTATAAGTTTCACATCTAGGGCTGGATTTTCAAGCTGCGGATTTACACTTTATAGGAATTTCTTTATTTTATCTACCCCTGGCACGCTACTTGGACATGCAGTAACATCTCTCTCTTTCTTCAGTGCACTGCCAAGTGGCAAGTTCAAGATACATATTCATACTCAAAGTCTGCTTTCTTGCTCCATAAGAGCACTCCTTTGATAAACAAGTTAATCCTTTCACAAAGTGTATGCCTTATCCAGACCTTATGTAGCCTATAGCTTATGAAAAGTATGGCTTCTGAGGTGGTTTACCAGTGCCTTCCTCAGTTAGATGGATTAATTACCATTTATTCCTGGGAAAAATATTTCATGGTGAGGTGGATCCCCTATTGTAACATATCAGTGCCTATTTTCAGATCAGACTTCAGCTGTGGGATACGGCGGGACAAGAGAGGTTCAGAAGTCTCATTCCTTCATACATTCGTGACTCATCAGTGGCTGTGATTGTCTACGACATTACGAGTTAGTTTCATTACAAATCTGAGACATTACAAGTTGTGTACAAGTACATGTATTACTAACTATTTTGATTAATTTTGATTACATTTAATTAATATTTATAAATTACTTAAATTTATTAAATTACTTTTTTTCAATAGATTCGAACCAGATCATCTGAATATGACTGTTTAAAATATGAGTTATAATGCTAATTATTTATTTGTAATTTAGAAATTAGATGTTCAACTTTACTATTACTATGAAATTCTAACATATACCGCTACATCAGTTTTATGTATAAGTTTTTCTATGTATATAATCTTCGCACCAAAATGTGACTAATAGCTGTGTTACTGTAATTATAATTTATGGCAGATAAAAATTTTATTGCAGCTATTCAATCAAAGACCATATTTATTATTTATAGATTATCGAGTTGAGATAGCACGCTTGCATGATTAGCAGGAGACCATTGGTTCGAACCCAGCCAAACCGTCTTTTGATGGTGTTTTTTGTGAAGCGTAACCAGACTTAAAAATTGAGCTTTACACTTTTGTATTATTATATTTCGCAACTTAATCTTCTGTAGATGGCACTTCATTCCAGCAGACTTCTAAATGGATTGATGATGTGAGAAATGAACGTGGCAACGACGTCATCATTGTGCTGGTGGGAAACAAGACTGACTTAACTGACAAACGGTTAATTAGAAATTTAATATTCGAATTGCTCTTTTCATTTAGACTGGAATTATATAAGTTCAATTTCTTTGTGTTTGTAACATAATTATTCTCTTAGCAGGGAACCTTATTAGTTCTATAGCTATTGGTTCCTAATGTTATTCTGAGAGTTCTGTCGATCGCATGGTGTGCATATTTTTAGAATGAAAAACCTTAAAACAATTCTATTCTATTCTAATTATTATCATTTGTAATCAATTGTAATTGATTCAATATAATTGATTATAAATTTAAAATTAATAATAATCAATTATAACTGATTACAATATAATATATAATTGATAAATGATTATTTTATTTTGTGGCATTTTCCTTACAACTGAAATGTGGTAATCATTTTATTTTTATTGTAATATTTACTGGTTTCTGTTGGCAACGAAACTTTGAAAAGTAATTGTGAGCTATTGTCAAATTCATAATTAGTTAATTTTTTCCTTTTATGCCTGACTGAAGCTTAGAGTTTGATTTCATTTTGAGTTATTCTCTTCTTCTTTAAAGGACTGCTGCAACGAGTGTAACTAAAATGATAAAGTGCTTTGTAACTAGTAATTTACTACAGTGTTGCATGCAAACGAAATTTAATTTGTTGCTCCTGGCTTTGGTTTTGGCTCGAGGTATTTTCAGATAATATTACCAATGTAAGTGTAAGTGTTGCGTTGTTTCTTGTTGTTTTGGCTGATGACTGAATTAGTCATAATTCTTAATTATTGCGTTTGATGTTGACGAAGGCAAGTGTTGACAGAAGACGGTGAAAGACGAGCTAGAGAACTAAACGTGCTGTTTGTTGAGACGAGCGCGAAGGCTGGATACAACATCAAACAGGTTTGTCTTTCTGATTTTTGATTGCACTTTATTGCTCTGATGCCTGTTGTTCTTAATTTGCTAGTTAAGCTATGATATTATTATTTATATTTTATATTGTATTGATATAGCCAGTTTAATTTAGCGCCTAGGCTCCAGAAATTGCTACAAAAATGTCAACGTATGGAAAAGTCTCAAATAGGGGATTGACAGATGGATGATATGATGTAGGACAGAGATTATTTGGGACAGTCTATTCGTATCCCAACCCTAGTTAAACTGGGATTCAAGGGAAGATGATGACGATGATGATGATTATAGCCAGTTTAGTCTAATATAAAAGTTATTTGGTATTAAATAAAGTTATTGTGCTGTGGAAATTAACTGATTGCACAATGTGGAAGTTGTTGGGTAGCTAAAGTAAGTTTTGAGTGTGCTTTTACATAGGAAAATTTCACCATTATTTAGCTGTTGTAAGCATGTGTTGCTACGCCTGATGCTCCTATTCAGTAGCATCAGCTACATGTATGACTTTCAAATTGTGTTTCTCTTGGTTCATCATTACTAACTCATCTTTTCTGTTTGAATTTCTATTGATAGTATGCAGAATAATTTGCTGTATGAGCTAGTGGCACCCTGTTTAAGTGTTTAAACTTTAAATTGCATATAGTTATTAGCATTGATGGAATCCTGTATTTACTAAACACTAACGATGTCTCCAGACTGCAAAACTAAGTCAGGAGAAGCTGGTCTTGTATTATAATGTGATTGATTTATAATCTAGATAATATTTCTGCGATTTTAAATACTTTTAACAGCTTTTTAGAAGAATTGCAGCTGCCCTGCCAGGGATTGAATCAAGGGAGAAACCTGATGGCGGTGAAGGTATGATATGAACTTTACTCCGATCCTTAACTTAGAACTTTAGCTGAATATCTAGTGCTATGTAGTTTGGCCTTATGTTACTTTTATACACATGTAATTATATCTATTAGTTTGCAAATACCGCAAGATATCCATTAGTTTTTATGCTCCTTCAAATGTCGTTTCTTTCAGTGATTGAGTTAGGATAAAAGTTTCTTTAGTCACTGAGACATATTTACTTGTTTCACCTAATTTTGGCATTTCGTTAAAATGTTGTGTTTTAATTTTCTTGTTTTATTGAGAGTTAAGCTATAGAGATAATAAAGAAACATATTGTAGCTTCAAACCTAGCTCTCAATCCTAGCTAATTTGCCATTTAAAGGAAGATGATGATTGCAGGTTGAATAATTATGATATTGCTATTCTAGTGGAATGCTTAATATTAATTTTGTTGCAAGTATTGTAATAAATTTTATCAAGGACTTTATATACATTTTTATGTTTATTTCAAAGCTTAGAGACAATTAAATTAACTTACCCCCTAAAATTAGCAAACCTGACGTTAATTTAAATCTTTGCATCCTATTTATTTGATACTGTTATGAATAATGTTAGCGGTTTGCTTGATGTTATTATTTATTGTTTATTTTTACAGTAACGTTTATACTTGTGTTGTTTCAGTGATAGAACTGACACCTATAGAGGACACTTCATCGTACGATTCTCAACAGGGAGCTTGTTCTTCTTGCTGATTCTTTATTATACCGGACTCTTTAAAATATGATTCTTAACGCTGGAGTTTATTCTTCTTGCTGATTCTTCATCTTAGTCTCTATGAAACGCTTCTGTGAAATTCTTATTTGGTCTCATCGATTTTGATGCTGAATTGTTCTGTCTCTTTTGATAGTTTAATGTATAGGACAACTAAAACCGGATTGATGCACCGCTGACAGTTACTCATAGTGATGAGTGTGTTTGGGATTGAAATATTGAACCTTTCATTGTCACTTAGAACTCTTAACTTGATGCTCTTTTGAATCATAGCAGTATAGGCTACTGCTCTCTTCTAAAGCGAAATGTGTTTAATAATTATAATTAAAAGCTTTAAGTGCTTAGTAGAGAACAGTTTCATAGAGATATCTATCATCTAAGTCACTAGTTTAAATTGTTCTACATATGTTGTTAATGTAAATTCAGTGGTGTTATTGTATTTTCCTGTTCATTATAAACGAAATTGTTCAACAGATGCTGTGAATGTAAATTCAGTGGTATTAGTGTTTTACCTGTTCATTATAAACTAAGTCGTTACTGCAGTATTGAGTGTGGAATAGTCCAGTGCATACAGTTTTCCTGCAATGCAGCGTGTAGCACAGTGGCTTTAAAATACATGTACATGTATATGCTCGATGTCTAATATTTCAAGCTGTCGAACAAAGTATGCTAAAGGTGTTATCTTTATACCGGAATCTCGTCTAAAGGAATGTAGATAGAAAATGAGAGTTAAAGTTCTAGGATACCAGTATTGAGCAAGCTCTAGTTTGAACTTTTATATTGTTGTATTTAATTACATTATGGTAAATTATATAGATTTAATAATAATAATGACCTTTGAGTCTCTGCGCACATTTTACTATCCACTGATTCGCCGGTAATGGTTAGCAAAAGTGTGAAAAAGAGAAAAGCGATCCTAAACAGTGCCTGTCCAGTTATAGAAAATGGTTGAGAAATATAACTATACGATAATAATAGCATATGTTTACATTAAGATCTGAAATGGTATGCTCAACTAGTTAAGTAGGTTAACTAGTTGAGAATGTTATACTCTTAAAGAAAATCCAGTATTTTTAGTTTCAATGGTATAAATATTTAACTGATGCATTGAACGGGTGTAATCTTGTATCAATGATGCATTGCACTGACGTTTGTGTCATTACAGAAGTATTATTTGCGGAGTCAGGAATTTATTTTAGATATATTTTAGTAAATATTTTTTCTTTGTGTAAATATACTTTGTGGAATTGGTATTTATGAATTTTATAGAATCTGTTCTAGTATATACATGCTATTTTTCGTCGTCTCTCGTGCTGTTTGTGCTCTATAACTTGTAACCTTTGTTATAACTGTAACTATAACTTAAAACTATAGCTTATAACTATAACTATTGCTTAAAACTATATCTATAACTTATAACTTTATATCTATAACTCGTAACCTTTATTGCATGAATTAGTGTGTAAAATATGTTGAGCTAAATTTAGCAACCATCTCCTCAATATGCATGGTAGTACTTTATCTCGTCTCTTGTTGTCATTCAGTTAGATTGCAAAGCATTATCTAAAGTCTATTTTAAATCTGAGGCATCGAAACTGCGCCATCTTCGTTTCAGTCACGCACACCTCGCACAGTAACATATATAAACTGAGATAGACAGTCACTATGTGATGCTTGTGTGGTCGCTATGTGATAATCATTTTGTGATGATAACTATGTGACGATCATAGAGTAATGATCACATAGTAATTCCCGTGGAACATTATAAACTACCCTTCATTTATGCAACAGCAACAATATACTGCATCATCATCTCTTAAATCCCAGTTTATCTAGGATACGAATAGACCTTCTCTGCTCCTCTCTGTGGGGTGGGGAATTTTTCTATTTGTTTTAGTAAATGAGCAAGTGACTGTGCTCTTGCACGGCTCATGAGCAGATGACTGTGCTCCTTCATAGCTCATAAGCAGGTGACTGTGCTCCTGCATGCCTCATGAACAGGTGACTACTCCTGCATGCCTCATGAGCAGGTGATTGTGCTCCTGCATGGCTCATGAGCAGATGACTCTGCTCAACAGATCTGCTCATCTGTTGCGCAGAAGAATTATTTAGATAAAAATGTGAGCAGCGGGCGAAGGTGACCGCTAAATACCTTCTCTACATATGGTCGTATCGAGCCTAGAGCCGCCATCTTCACTTTCTTGTGCAATTGTATTGTGGTGTGGAGTGTTAGTGATGCCTAATTTTCTTTACTTTTAATTGCCTTTCTGATGTAAATTGTTTGTGATGATCACTTGGTCAGACATTCCAATGTCAGACATTCATTTTGTGATCACTACTAGTTTATTGTTATTATTTCATGTGTGTCTGACATTATCAGCCTTGTGTATCTTTGTTATCATCACATCGTGCGAAGCCTCATCTTTTAAAGATAACTTACAGTATATAACAACAATTGTTTGTTATTATTATTGCTATTCTTATTACCAGTTTATAATTGTTATTACTCTAGTTCTTGTGGTTTCTTATGTAGTAAATACTGACAGAATTTGATTACATTTTTAGGATCCTCTTCTATGTTATCACAATCTTTGTGTATCTCTGACCTATACTGACGATGAGTTTTATAATTCTAACTATTATTGTGACCATTTCTTTTATTATTAATACTGCTATTTTATTGTATTTAGTCTTTATTAGTTTCTGGTGCAGCAAAGTTTGACAGTAGGCCAATATGCATTGCATTTATGTAGTAGTGATAGCGAGTTGTGTTTCTAGAAGCCCTGGACCTCCAAGTCTTTCAAATACGTCCATCCTAGGACTGCAATTATCCTTGAATGAAAAACAGACGTTAAATTTTCCTGCTGCTTGATGTTTATTTCAATGAATATCATTTTGTTATGATGTTGTTAAAATAAGCATTGATTTCTTAAATTAAAATTACTTAATAAAGTATTTGTAGTATTATTTTGTACGCATTATACACTGTGTTTTTTATAACTGATACCCCAAATTGTTTTAACAATAATGTCGTAAGAAGTGGACCGATGTTCTTGAAATTTACAGTACTTGACCAGCAGCCAATTCTACCAAACATAGAGAAATTTCGTTTGAATATCTTTAATAACGTGAAAGTTATAGTTTTGTGAATAGGAGTGGGGTCAGATAAGAAATTTCCAGTACAGGGTTACGAGCGTGTTACATGCAGCGTAAAATTATCTCTATAAAAATAATAGCGAAAACGTCACAAAATTTCAGCTAATGCTATTTTGAAGAGTTTGAATGCATTTGTTTGCATGTCTGGTTATAGATTTTAAAAAAAGTCAACACGCATTATAGTGAATATTCAACTATGTTGATATCTATCACTTTTAAAACCACATTTAAGATGCTATCACCGCAGCCACTGCATAGGCGTCCTCTAGCGCCACAGTTAAAATAACTTACTTATTAACTTCATGCAATGCATGCATAAAAAGTTCAATAACTTTGTCAATTAAGAACATATCAACATGTATTTTACGTCGTTTTGAAAAGAAATGATTGCTTTTCAAACTAGCATTAGCCGAAATTTTATATTGCGTGTTAGCTAGTATTTTATAGAGGTAATCTACGCTAAAAGTAACACGCCCGTAATCCCGTACTGCAAATTTCTTGTCTGACCCCACTCCTATTCGCGAAACTATAACTTTCACGTTATTAAAGGTATTTAAACAAAATTTCTCAATGTTTTGTAGAAGTGGCTGTTGGTCAAGTAAAGTAAATTTCAAGAACATCGATCAACTTCTTACGACTTTACTGTTAAAACAATTTGGGGTGTCAGTTATAAAAACACAGTGTAGAATGTTTGAGCTTTTCTGGTCTTTACTTATATTTTAGTTATTTCGCAAATTATTGACTCATGGGTTTAACGGTTCGTACTTGTCATTTTAATAATTGAAAGTTGTTAAAAAACTCTCATAGATTGAACTGGATTGATTGATTGAATTTTTAATGTGATAAGCTTTTAGAAAGTGCTTTTATTGTCTCATGTCGCAAAACTCTTGTATTCCAATAATGGCTTACTGTAACTTGTCTGTGAACATAACTGCACCGCTTATTGGATTTCTGTGATGCATGTAACGCATTGTTAATGTACTAATTCATTGAATATCAATAACTAGACAACACAATTTCGTTGTTTCCGGTCGCCGTATTCTTCGACTTAGTCCGTCGCAGATACTTTCGGGTAGCGAACATGTCGCTCTGCTTCTCTTATTTTGGTAATTTGAAAATTGGTTAAAGTCTGCATCAAATTCAAACAAAGTAAGAATAAATTAAAAAGAAAATCTAAATATATCGAAATGAATTACAAATAATACATTTACTTATATAAAAATGAATAGAATGCTCAATATAAACTCTTCTGCAATTAATAATCAGCTGTTAAGGACTGAAACGCAAAAATTGAGGAACATTAATACTTAGAAATTCTGATTAATAATTGTAATAATAATACATAGGCATAATAATTATTGTAATAATAATACATAGGCATAATAATTATTGTAATAATAATACATAGGCATAATAATTATTGTAATAATAATACATAGGCATAATAATTATTGTAATAATAATACATAGGCATAATAATTATTGTAATAATAATACATAGGCATAATAATTATTGTAATAATAATACATAGGCATAATAATTATTGTAATAATAATACATAGGCATAATAATTATTGTAATAATAATACATAGGCATAATAATTTTTGTAATAATGATACATAGGCATAATAATTTTTGTAATAATAATACATAGGCATAATAATTTTTGTAATAATGATACATAGGCATAATAATTTTTGTAATAATAATACATAGGCATAATAATTATTGTAATAATAATACATAGGCATAATAATTATTGTAATAATAATACATAGGCATAATAATTATTGTAATAATAATACATAGGCATAATAATTATTGTAATAATAATACATAGGCATAATAATAATTGTAATAATAATACATAAGCATAATAATTATTGTAATTGAGCACTAAATGAGAGTGCGGTGTAATTTTGTTAGCTTAATGTTGCTAAGTAGCAAATCTTCAGAATCATCGAGTCCTAAACCTCAAACAATTACCGTCCCTGCGCTAAGCTGATTTGGGGAATTGAGATTTGTAGCGAAATTGTTGGTTATTGGTTTGTCGAGTTGTAGCTCAGCCCTTGAGCACTTCCCTATCACATCATCATCTTCTAGCTTTTATTCCATTACACATCAAACAGGTTCTTAGTACCCTAGTACATGTCTGAGTGTAGGACATACAAATGTGAGCCCTATATGATGAACGCCTTAGATGTTTGTAAACATCTGTGCAGTTAATACCATTTTATTGCTTTATCTGCCTGACATAAATATAATAGAATTATCATTTACATAGTTATATTCTATGACTGATCTCTGACAATTCCATAGAAATCGCAGTACATTGCTGCTACTGCGGATTTAAGAAAAATACTTTTAAAACTTTATGGACATACTTGATATTTAAACACAGGATTCAGGTTTCTTAATCATATTCTTTTCCAACTGTTATCAAGGTTAATCATATTCTTTTCCAACTGTTATCAAGGTTAATCATATTCTTTTCCAACTGTTATAAAGGTTAATTGTATACTTTTCCGACTGTTACAAATGGTTTCAGAAATAATAACTACTGCTTTTCTAGGAGCATAGTGTATTGCAACGTCTTCCTTTCTTTTTTACAGCCTATGACAGTAGCAATAAGAAAAGCAGAGCTGTCTTGTGTTACTGAAAGTCGGTGAACGTAGCTTAATTGCTTGATTTCTTTCTTTCTGTTGCAGTCCATTAACAATGGCTTATTTAAGACTAAAGAGTCCGAAAAATTCTGCTGGTTAAATAATTCCGTCATAGTTAGACTTATAAGACTTAATAATTAAAAGGGCTTAAGCTGTCACTTTATCTCTCTCCCCACTTTTCAATCCTCACTTCCTTATCACTGTCTACTTTCTCTTTTACTCCCCTCTAGATATGCATTGCACAAGTTAGTTGTTTTGATCTTAAATATCTGGTTGGGGGCAATATAGATAGTATTCGTAATCAACAAAACCAATGGTAAAATTAATTTCAGTTAAATATTTGAAGGGGAAAGTTTATTTTGTTTTAATGAAAATATAGCAATATACTGCCTCCGCTACCTTCCTTTCCTCTTTCTCTCTTGCTAGAATGCTGCTGACTCATTTTCTTGAGGCACTTAGCTAATCACTGAAGATTGAAGAATACAAAAACGTATCAGCAACTCGCCTTACAGCTCTTTAGATGTTTAGTTTATACTAATATTTTCTAATTCTCGTGGTCAGTTTTCCATATTCAGTCAGGACAGATATTATCATGGCTTTCCTATAGTTGTCCTATTTACGGATAGTGTGATTATACATTTTTGAAAGTATCTTAAATTTGCGAAAATAAATGGTAACGTTAAATTTACACATAAGATCCAAACAGATTTAGATCATTTGTTTCACACATAATAATCTAATATTCCTACAATAATTCGTAAAATATAATCGACGATTTATTACCATCGATATACGTAAGCATAATTAATAATGGCAAAATTTTTATCATATACATGTACATCAGATAGACCTAAAATGATATAGGTAGCTTAAAGAGTTTATTTCATATGCCATAGAAAAGATTATATTAGGGTCTACCTTTAATTGTTTTAAAACGAGTGATATAAACAGAAAATTTCTACGTATTCAAAGATGCAATTCTATCTATTCAAATATACTGCCTAATTGAAAAAGAAATGAAGCACAATACGCAGAATTCGATATTTTAAATAGGTCAGTTAACTAAATGAATAAAAAATTGAAATATCCTCTTAGTTATCAAAACCATGATGTTGCCTCTTTAAACAAATGGAATTTGATCGGAGCCTGTCGAGCTGATTGAAAAGTGATTGCCAATCAAGATCTCTCGGCATCTTTCATTAGGACTGAAGATAATCCACTAACTCCTCGATACCACTCCACTCTGCGTGCCCCGCACGGCTAGTGCAGTAGGAGACGGCATTTCAAGTGAATCGTGTAGAAATAAACTTCGACGTACGTTGTGTGCTTGGAGAAAAATATTCTAGGCATAAATTCTTACAAATAGAAATCTTAATAGCGATTAATGTATAATTTAATGTCTCATCAGTTAGAAAATAATAAATGGGCAGATAGGAACTACATGTCAAAATTCAGGCTGATAAAATATATTTAGTCGAGTGACGATTAATACAGAAAAGAAAAGACTTGAATACTTAATTATAAATCTTAATTAAATGACTTTTAGTTGATTTATCAGATTTTATTTAAAGATTTTTAGGCTAAATACTGAGCCACTGGCGTAATTGGCGATGAATCCCGCCAATATGAATTCAATTTTCCCCCTTCGTTATCTTAGACAAGCTTCAGATATTAATATTCCGAAAGGTTCTTTTAATACAACAAAGTTTAAAACCTAATATTATATTTCATTTAAATCGTTATGCAATTTAGTTAATTTAGTACGACCGTGAAAAATTAAAATAAGTATAGGCCTCTTACTTAGAGTTAAAAGATCTACAAAATGTTTGATATATCGAGTGCAAAATTTTAATTAGCTTAAAAGTCGAATGCCCAGATTACAGCTAGTGCAACATAAAACGCCGTATATTCAGTCATGTACAATTCTGAAGGAGGGCTAAACGATACTCAAACTGTGGAAACGTCAAAGTTGAATTTTCGTTTAGATCTAATGTAAGTGTAGATCTGCAACTTTTTACTTTTTTTCTAAATTCTCTATCTTACTTTTGGTAATTATTGCTTGCTTCTATTTTATTAATTTCAACAATAACAACAACAACATCGACAGCATAAAATATTTTATAAAATTAATTGAGACATGGCTTAATAAAATTGATTTGCCCTTATGTAGTCATGGCATCTAGATTAAACAGGTCAATACTACAAAACTGGCAGGCCTTTAGCATATACTATCCCAATGATAATTTGTGACCCTCTTGCGTTTGTACTCAGTTCAATTACTAGTGCTTAAGACACCGGTTTATTAACAATTAAATCTGAGGTTCGTATTATTTAGTATTCTTTGTGTAGGTATCTGGTATTCTAGGTGTATGTATTTAGTATTCTGTGTAGAGATTTAGTATTCTATGTGTAGGTACATGTATTTAGTATTCTATGTGTATGTATTAAGTATTCTATGTTTAGGTATTTATTATTATGTGTGTATTTAGTATTCTATGTGTCTTTAGTATTCTATGTGTGTATTTAGTGTTCTATGTGCATGTATTTAATATTCTATGCGTATTTATTTAGGGTTGACAATGAGAGTCTGCAACTCATGACGTACAGTAACAACCGGACGACCAACATCACGTCAATCACATGGAATGACTCCGCCTCCTGGGAGGAAGACCTAGATTATCCACCTTCTCGAAACTACTGGGCTTTCGTTCTGCTTACCTTTCCGGCCTTGACCCTGTTTGGTAACGCTCTGGTCTGCCTCAGCGTCTACAGAGAGAAGATTCTCAGGACAGCCACCAACTACTTCGTTGTTTCGTTGGCTGTGGCAGACATATTGGTGGCGTTACTGGTCATGCCTTTAGCCGTATACGTGGAGGTAAGGTTGCTTATGATCGTGCTAATGTTTAAGTTCAACTAAGATTAGATCTATACAGAGGTTTAAACCGTGGAATAGGTCGGAAAAGTAGAAATCAGGACTTATGCGCTGCTCTGTGCATTAATTTGCTGCTTTGAGCAATAATGTGCTGTTTCGTGCATTAATGTGCTTCTTTGAGCAATAATGTGCTGCTTTGAGCAATAATGTGCTTCTTTGTGCATTTATGTGCTGCTCTGAGCATTAATGTGCTGCTTTTTTGAATTTATGTACTGCTTTGTGCATTAATGTGCTGCTTTGTGCATTAATGCGCTGCTTTGTGCATTAACGCGCTGTTTTGTGCTTTTCGTTTATATGTTTTGTTTATGTGCTTTAATTTTATTTTCACTGTGTATTTGCGTTTTGTTTCTTTGATTTTGATTTTGTTTCACTGTGCAATGAATGTTTGTTGTTTGCCCAAGTGGCGAAATAAAGATATACAGTATATATATATATATATATATATATATATATATATATATATATATATATATATATATATATATATATATTAATGTGCTGCATTGTTCATTAATGTGCTTCTTTGCACTTGTGTATACTTTTGTTCTGTGGCTATATTATATGAAATAAATGCTTCATTAATTACGAATAAGCTATCAAAAGTAAATTATAATATAGAAGTATTGTCGAAATCAGGTGGAGTTAATAGTGAACCTGGTGATGTAATTACTGGTGAATCTTATGTAGTTTCTTGTGAACTGGTGATAAAAAGGTTGCAACCAGAAAACAACGACTCATACTTCTCTGGTGCAGGAAGTTCATGTAACTTGCGAGAGTTTGGTTTTACATTAAATAACCAGAAAATAATTTCGGTAGTTAATCGAAGAAGACCACATGAAATAACTAGAGGAATAGACAAATGCACACGGATAAAAAAAGTACAAAGAATAAATTAAACAATTAAATAGTTCATTGGAATCTAAAAGTGCTAGATTGTATAATGGATGATCGTCTCGATCATCATTTTAATCTTTAAACTTATTTAGTAACTGATTGATTGATAAGGATTCGTTGATTAACATAATGACTGATTGATATATTAGGATTTACGAATTATTTAACCTAACTGATTGCTTGATAAAGAACTGAGGATTAAAAAAGGTGGTAAAGTTAATGTTAGCTAACGTCAGATTTCTCACTCGAAAGCGATGTCAGTGACGGCGAACCAAGGGCTTTATCTCCGCACATACTGATCCGCTTACTGAATCGTCGAATATCTAAGTATAGAGATAACTATGAAGATTAACAGATTGGCTGACTACAATTAACGATTGACTGATTGACTACAGACAAACCATGGTGTATGGGACTTGGGAGACAAGCTTTGTGACGCATGGGTAGCCTGTGACGTCATGTGCTGTACTGCCTCCATTCTTAATCTTACTTCAATAAGTGTTGATAGGTAACTGTCACTCTTCCATCATCTTATCTAAGTAATATTGTAATTATGAAAATGATGCAACCAACCTGATAATTATAACAATGAAACGATGGTCGTTATTTATGCAACATAGAGAATGCATGCATATACAGTATAGGACCAGATTATTCCGCATAAAGTTCATGATAACGTCATGGCAGATTAATTTACCGATCCTGAGGTGACAGGAACTTTCCTGGGTTCGATTCCCGGGAGAGAAGATCAGAGAATACAAGCGTGGACATGCATTGGGTCGGTTTATAGATAATAAACAAAACTTTCAAATTATTTATTATGACATTTAAAGCTGATATATATATATCATCTTGGATAATCATGTCGCCATAGTGTGTGCTTAATCTTTATTCTTTTTTTATTGTGCTTGTTGTAATAACAACTGCCTGATCTATGTTATTAGATTAAACTATTAATTAATGTTGTCCATTTTTACATAGAGAATAGTAATGGAAAACATCATCCCGCTAATCAATGTAAATGTCATTTGAGTAAGGTATCTCTTAAGCTTTACGTCTGATACTAGAAATGTCTGGTAGAAAAACAGTTTGAGAAGGGGAAATGTGCACTTTTTACACTCTCAAGGACTAATCAATTAAACTAACTTAACTACATTAACTATATAAACTAATTATGTTTTATGTTCACAAAATTTCACAGAGTAATCACATCTATGAACGCGTGAAAAAAACTTAAATAGGCATTATCAGAATCTAAGTAGTAAATGCAATATTTGTAATAAGTAGTAAGTGCAAAAATGAAACAAAAACAAAAAATTTGCATAATAAATTGAATCAAAACTAGGCCATCAAAAAGGACGCATGGCATCCTATCCGGTTGAACACCCAGCTTTCACTCCAGTATCGTTTTCCGGCAAAAGACTCTGAGAGAGTCCAATATACAATCATTTTTATGGAAAATGAAAATTTAAATTACTTTACATTAAGTTTGCTAAATTATCATACAACGTACGAGTGTTTGGTTAGAAATGGAAGATTACCAGTTATTAAGCAAAAAATGTTTGTATTTATAAGAGAATGTTGGGAGAGAGCTGATGTTTATATACTCGAGAATGTAAACTATATATATATATATATATATATATATATATATATATATATATATATATACTAGATATACATGTACAGTATACTAGATATATACTAAATATATACTAGAGTATATAAACTAAGAGTTTATATACTCTATAGAAACTATATATATAGAAAGTAACCAAATGATATTTGGAATACAGGATTAATTCATCATCACGATATGTTTATAGACTTACTAAAGGCCTTTGATTTGTTTGAAGTAAAACAAAAGCAATCAGTAAATGACAGATATTATTTAGCTGCTTTCTGAACTACTCTGAGTTTTATTTTGAATTGAAGATAGTAGAAACGTGATTATCCTGCCAGAAGCCACAAATTATAATTATTGATGCCATCATGTTTTGCAACTCACAGTTCATCATTACAGCACAAAATAAGTCAATGATGGTAGAGCTGGAGTTAGGGCTTTTTAATTCATATTCAGCTTAAAAATATATTACAAAGCCTCACTAAACCCTCATTTTGCAAATAACAATCATTTGAAGTTTGGTTTTGAGATTCGTATCGTTTATGCTTAGAGATTCCGAACCCACTTTCTAGATCATTCCTTATAACTTGCTTTTTGAAATTATTCGTTTTAGATATTTTACGGCTTGCACTATACTGAATTGCAATATATACGCCCACTGTTCGCTACTGTTGTAAATGATTTCACTTTCTGTCCTGTCTTTCATTGTATTGACGTTACTAGATCATGTCTGCGAGCCTAAGAGTAAGCATTGAATTATACGACATAAGAGCAGAACTTTCATATTTATAAGACCCGATCTTTGAATAAACTTTTCTTACTGTGTTGAGTCATTCTAAAAGTATGATATATATTAGCTCTTTATGATTTCGTGAAAATAAAATATATCTATCTATAAGCCACGCCTTATATGGTTTTTATATGGTTCTCTTGATATGGTGTTGTTTATCATAAAGACTTCAACAAGAAATGATTTTGACAATACCACCATAGCTATATTCTTTTTTGTAAGTTTTCATCTCTAAATTTTGTATACAAGCTACTAATATTTGTATTACTAAGTATTCCTATTAAGTGAATACTGTTGCTGGTTTATGTCTGATTCAGTTAATCTCAAACAACGACGCAACTTTATGTATCCGTCACTACACAAGCACTATCAAAACGTTGTTAATTATAGTCGTCTGTAAATGTTTTTTTTCTGCCACAATTTCATATCAAGGATCTCGAAACGAAACTTATTTGTTTAAGGCTCATTAGTTTGGTCATCTCACTGACAATAAACCTGAATTTAGATTTTAGATAACATCAGCCAAACTATGCAAATATTTGCCTTTTTTGATCTCATTTCTCCGGACTACTTTTTGAATTTTGCACTCCCTTTATTTCCTTTCTTTCTCGCCAGCTTGGTTTTGATTCAATAGTGCTGGATGTTGTCATTGATGACAGTAGCACTTTAACTGTTGATGTTGTTGTTGTTGAACGTAAGCTGCACTAAACGGCTAAAATTAATCAAAGTCGTAATAAACAGAAACCCAGCATGGCTAATCATTCCTTATTGTGAAACGATCATCCTAAATATATCACCCTTTAAGGCCGGGATTAGGTATGTTAGATGATTTAAAGAGAGAAAGAGTGAGAAAGAGAGAGAAATATGTTTTATTTCCACATAACTTCACAGAGCCACTCATATGTGGATATGAGGAGGAGAGTGGATGAAAGAGAAGGGTGGAGGCGTTATATACCATGGACCTGACTCTAGGCAGTGCATTAAGAGAAAGGAAGAAATTTGCATAGGCCGTTTCATAGTTATATGTCATGTTATTAGTTATTAATTATATAGTTAAGAATTGCTAGTTATAGAGGTCGTTATTTATGCCGTTATTAATTATTTTTCACCTCATGTAATTATTCGAGATATGACTCTTTTTGACAGCTCACCGGGGGGGGATCGAATTGATAACATGTCAATTCAGCTTGAGGTGGCTCATTTAAAATTTCATGACATTATCCAGCTGATACCATAATTTATAAGCTACTGAGCTTTTTCATGTATATTATAAATCATAATTACTCGGATGTAGGCCCATCTTGTAACGTTTTTTGTCTAGTAACGTGTTAAAATATAAAAGTGTATGAGTATGGCCATTACAGCAGCTGTAAGAAATTGTTTCATAGAGCGTCAAAATTAAATGCCTTATTTGTTCTTGCAATAATGTGCATCATATTTTCTCCTCTTTGTTTATTCTTATTATTAATATTCGTTATTCATGAGAGCTCTTTTACTGTGGCTCTATCGTTTACTAAGGTGCATTGCTGTTACGCGTCCTATCCAGTATGCAAAATATCCGAGCGGTCGTCGAATCCTGGTTACATTAATACTGACGTGGATAATTTCTGCTTCCGTTTCTTCCCCCGTTCTCTTTGGCATGAACTACACCGATAGACGCTCGGAAACCCCTTGGATCTGCAGCTTCTACAACTCCGACTACATCATCTTCTCGTCACTGGCAAGCTTCTACATACCCTGCGTCATCATCGTCGTTCTGTACAGTAAGATCTTCTTCGAGATACGAGCTCGAGAAAAAAGAAGCGTCTCTGCTGTAAAGAAGCGACGCAAGCAGAGCGCATGCGCAATTGGCGAGCCAATTTCTGCAGGACAAAGATCAAGTTTGGTAGGAAGTCTGGTGTTTTCCAAGGATCGAGTGGAAAGTCTAGCAGGAACTGCTCACAAGTGGAACATTTCTAAAGTAGTTGAGCCAAATTTCAATCTAAGGTCTGCTTTTGGAGATGATAAGACTACGGTGAGGCCGTGGGAGCCGAGTGGGGATGGTTTAGAAATTTTTCAAAATAAATGCGCTAATTCGATATTTGCATGCAAAGATTGCGCAAGTATTGCTACCATTTCCTCCAAAACTCACGACGTGGACTCAGCAGGGTTTCATGCTTGCGGCGACAGGATTGCAGACTATTGTCAAACGGAAATGGATTCAAGTAAATCAATTCCTTGTATTGGATACGAAAACCCAGCGATAAGTTACAGTTTTACACAAGACGATGATCTGATTGTAAACGAGATTGATAAAGTATCTCATAACGAAGATAGTAACTGTCCGGCAGTGATAGTTAATTCAGCTACCAGTCAGTCGCTAAATTCCAGACGTCATAGTTACGTCATGCCGTCTCGATTACGTCATCGTCCCGGAAGATTCTTTGCTAATGACTCTCTTGTAAATTACTTCAATGTCCACAAATGCGAGTCTTGTCAAATCGTATTCAACGAAACTCCTCATGACATTTCCAGCTCGAAAAACACTCGCAGTGTTTCGTACAAGGAAAGCAAACTCAAGCAGCCCTGTATGGTCTCTACTTGCAGAAATTTTCTTGATGTCCCACAGATTGACTATTCTAGTTTATCCAGCAGATGTACAATTCAAAATGATGAGAGGTGCAAGAGAAACGATAATTCTTTCACAACACCTCGTGAGTTCTTACCACGGGGTAGTAAATCTTCTGCAGATCACCATTTCCAGAACTCATTTCCATTCAAACCTAAGCCTCCCTCCAGACGATGCTCTCGCATATCTATGGAGGACATATACAATGAGGTCGATAATTTGGAAATGAATTTTGAAAAAGGATCTACAATAGCAAATCTGAGCTCAGGAACAGAAATCATGATTAAGTTGTCGACAGTTCAGCTGAGGCAGCAACAACAACAAGATGTTGTCGAGAAACAAAAAGAACCGATCTGGCAGCCACACAACTTGGGAAGAATGCAACCATCTGGAATCACAAGAGAACAAGATCTTGCAGTAGACAATTGGACTTTACTGAAACCTGGAAGCTGCAGTGTAACTCTCGAACAGAGTGCGCAATATGTACCACCTTGCCAACTGAATAAATCAGAAGCAAACGTTACCAGTAATACACGTCCGGCGATTGCATCCCTTAGCAAGCCACAAAGACATCCACGAGTGGGAGAACTCTCTCACACTTCGATGAACATCTCCACGTCGACGGATGAGACTGAATTGACGACGCAGAAGAGGTCGCCCAATGTTGGCGGCAGTTCGATGAAGATGGGAAAAGATCGTAAAGTTGATCGAGAGTCGCGCATCACGGCCTTTAGAAGTAGAAGTCGTTCGGCGAGAAGAGAACGAAAAGTCACCAAAACTCTGGCAGCTGTACTGGGTATCAATCGATCAATCAATCAATCAATCAATCAATCAATCAATCAATCAATCAATCAATCAATCAATAAGAGTTTAACGTCCGGTTCCTCGCCATAAGGAAATGTCAGGGAATGTATAAGACTATATGTCAAGCTTGAGAAATATTTTTGCTGTATACTCCATACGCTTAAAGGTCTGTCTAATGAACTCCTTCAGATAATGTTCCAGTCATCCACTCTTAGTCAATTATCCTAAGCCTCACAAATTCTGTGGGATTTTACCAATCATAGCCAATGCTGATGATAGGAACCGTCTAGAAGCATTTTAAGACGTTCAAAAAGGGTTGGTTTCTATAGCAAAGAGATAAATAGTCAATTATAATCCTGGCCACTTGCTGGCTCCGCTTTTGCCCCATTACATCAGCATTCACATCAAGCACGAAGAAGTGTTGCGAAAAGAAGCTATACCACACCAAATAAGCGTAGATCCTTGAGTGATAAATACTTTATAACCCTCATGTTACTGGTACCACTAAACTACAGTTAATTTAATGTACATGTAGATGTCTATACACTTTGTTTGTATTACATTACTGTAACATTATTTCCTCAAATACTGTATAATGTAATTGTGTTCGTATGTTCCATTTTGTATGTTCGTATGTTATCTATCTGCGGTTGTCAGATCCTTATCAAGCTTTTTAAATGTCTTTTTGTCTTCATATTTTAAACTTCTTTAGACCATATTACATGTCTATCATGCAAACTTTCTACCTAGCTATCGATCTAATCAAGTTATTATTTGCCTGAAGAAATGAGATGGCTGGTAAAAATGTTACAATCTCTCTCTCTGTCTTAGTGCACTGCCTACTGGCAGGTCCATGATATATAACGCCTCCACTCTTCTCTGTCCTCCGCCTTCCTCTTTAATGTTACGATATCGGAAGAATATTTCAACTGGATGTATTTAGTGATAGTTTTCAAAATAACTAAAACCATTCTAATTTTTAAACTAATTAAGTTAAAGTAATGTCATTTTAGCACAACTCCTTTTAATTGTATTTCAGGAGCATTTCTGATATGCTGGGTGCCATTCTTTACGATCAACATAGTGAATGCTGTATGCATACGTTACTCTCTCTATCATTTAGACTTCTGTCACATTGAACAGTACACCCTCTCGTTCATTGTCTGGCTTGGATACATCAACAGTTTCCTCAATCCCATCATTTATACCGTGTTCAATTCAGACTTTAGACGAGCCTTCAGAAAACTTCTCCTCAAACCCTGCGACTACTAATTGAATCACCTGCTACTCAATATTATTGTTATTTTGTTCGTAGAGTTACACACATGATATACCGCATGTGTTTACATAGTTTCCTTTCTTATGTTTTCTGTTTTTGAAGTTTTCGTTATTTCCTCCATTCCTCGTAAATTAACTATTGCTAGATATGAGAACATGACTTCTGGATGTTGAAACTACGATTAGTAAATGAAATATATATATATATATATATATATATATATATATATATATATATATATATATATATATATATATCTCAATGCACTGCTTATTGCCAGGTCCATGGTAAATAATGCCTCCACTCTTCTCTGTCTTCCGTTTTCCTCTTCATATCTACATAAGAGTGGAACTTTAAATTATAATTATCTAGCAATACTCATTCTTGTTATAGACAAGAAATGAAATGTAACGTATTGTAACAAGAAGTTGTTAG
This sequence comes from Enchytraeus crypticus, assembly GCA_905160935.1. NCBI lineage: Eukaryota > Metazoa > Annelida > Clitellata > Enchytraeida > Enchytraeidae > Enchytraeus > Enchytraeus crypticus. The sequence goes on along the minus strand of CAJHZI010000423.1, from coordinate 165,677 downwards.
TGCTTCTTAGCTTATAAAGTGAAGTAAGGTGGGTAAGAATGTCTGTAGGGTTCTAGATCTCAAGGTCTAGTAGACTCTTGAAGTCTCTACTCTCTACTGATCGTGACTTGGAATTAGCAATTCGACTTTAACTTATATTTATTATCGAATCCGAACTCATCATTTGACGAATTCTGGTTTATCAAAGTATTAATTTGAGAATATTACTAAGCCTATATGTATACTTAAACGTCTATTCGTTTTACTTGTGAAACGTAACAGGAGAATTTTACGTGTAATGGTCGAACGTTCAAAGAGAATGTCACCTAGAATCTTCCTCTCTTTTAGTGCACTGCCTACTGGCAGGTTCATGTAGGTACTAATCCTACATCTTTCCTCTCTTTTAGTGCACTGCCTACTGGCAGGTCCATCACTCTTCTCTGTCTTCCGCTTTCCGCTTCATGTCCACGTATGAGTAGACAAGAACAGGAAAGCGTAGTTTTCACTTAGAATATATGATACTTTTTAATAATAATAATAATAAAGGTTTAACGTCCGTTTCCTCATACAAGGATGATGTAAGGGACATCTCCCCATCATATGTCACTGCAAATCGATTCACCCCAAACGATCTGAAAAAACATGCGCTGAAGAGAAAGAAATGTATATGTTTTTGTAATTCATGTAATGTGATGTGTAGCTGTGTTTTTATCTAACCACTTTATTTGCCAGGAAACGGATTAAATTATTTTACATGTATTTTATTCGTAAACCTAAGTATCAACTTAAGTTAGTACTATTGTAGGAGTTTCTGACTAGCCGTCGTTTTACGCATAATTACAGAAGTTAAGTGTTCTCATTTGTTTATAATAACAAAGTTGCATTGAAAAATTGAACTCGCATAAAAACAATATCGCTCAGTTTAGTACAACTTTTTAGTGGTTCTGAAAAGCTCTGTTTTCTTGTCTGGATTGGCTTGAGCCAATGGCGATGTCGGCAAGATATTCGACGGCGGATCAGTATGTGCGGGGTTCAAATCCTGGGCTCGCCCGTCACTGACATCGCTTTCGAATGAGGAAACTGACGTTAACATAGCTTTTTGTTTATAGTTCCCTCCTTTAGAATATTCCTAGAGAGCCGTTTATGACAATATTATTTTAGTTCGTAGATTTATGCTTAGCTTAGCTTTATGACTTTTGTGGAACATAATGTAGGCATGCAAGTTAATTGGAACGGTTAGTATGACTCAATGTTGTCCAGGAATTTTGGAGCTGATGTCATTCTATAATTGCTACATTCTACGTTCGTCTGTTAGTTATAAAAATGTGCTATGCAAAGTAATGTGAAGTAATTCAGTTGATTTTAAGAAATTGCTATTTGATTGATTCATTCCAGAAGAAAATTTGAACATCCTGTATTAAAGAGCTTGACTTCGATGTTACATTATGCGCAGGTTTTTCTACATGTATATACTGTATATGCAGTGAAGGCCCCGAATTTGATTAACTTATACAAGTATTTCCTAGACTTAAGTAATATTACTAAAACTAAGTTATAATTATTACTTCACGAATTTGAAGTTATATAGTTATTACTGAGTAGTATAATAGCCTTGCTATAAAGAGCTATAAAGATAACTTCTACGCAGTAAACTGTAAGGCTCTACAGAAGTTTATGTCTAAGAACGACTATATACAGTCGAATTAGTTTATTAGTGCCTGACGTTGTTAAAGAAAAACGTTAGGTAAACTACTTTTAAGTAGCTGAACAGTAGTTATTACAAATGCAAAGTAGTTGCATTAATTATTGAAGTTGCTTCTATATAAGTTATAAGATCTCTTTCAATCAGGAAGTAATTTTACGATAATGTTGTATTATTGCATTATAGCACGCGGACTAAGATTAGACTATCGGCATAGAAGTTCATTGTATGTTTTATAAGTCGCCTATCGGCTGAGCCGTAGTTCGCGATTATTGCTTTACTACTTCGCAATCCGGTAGTAAACTATCGACCTAGGCGTAACAATTAGGCCTACAATTCTGATATAGGCCTACATGTAGTATTGAAGTCGATAATAGGCAATGCGATAGTAGGCAATACAATGTCGAAAATCGACGTTTTATAAATATTAAAGTCTTACCAGTTAGCTTAACAGTCCTCATATTGTACATTAATTTGATTTGGTAGGATTCTCGACTAGGCATTAATTTATACAAATATGGATTGATATATACAAACTGTACATTAATATATACAAATATGGATATATTTTAAGTAGATGCCTTGTTAATGTTTTCGCTTCATTCTATTTTACCTGCACCATGATTATAGTGGCTGCATTTTGAAAATTGCCGCTGATCGAAGAATAATATTCCATCTCTCTTCAATCCAATGACAGAATTTACTATCATAAATTTCAGTATATTTTATACTTTCCACTCTAAATTTATTACGAGCTCTTTCATAGAAATATCATTCGCTGCTTCACTACTGGTACTTGTGATAAAATAATCGTTTATTTCAATGATATCTGACACAAAGCAGAAATCTTACACAAGTTAAACAATTCATCATCATCATCATCTTCCCTTAAATCCCAGTTTAGCCAGGGTCGGGATACGAATAGACTTTCTCCAGTCCTCCCTGTCCCACACCATATCATCAGTCAATCCCATATTTTTCATGTCCTTCTTAATTACCGCATCCCAAGTCAATTGTGGTCTACCACTCTCAAGCTTAACATCCAGTTCTTCCCTCCAAACTCTCGTTACTACATCCTCATCTGCCTTTCTCACAATATGCCCATACCATCTTAATCTCTACTGAGCCAACCGATCCCCGATCCCCTCAACATTCAAATTCATCATCACATATTCATTTTCCATTCTGTCCTTCCTAGTTCTTCCACACATTAGACGCAACATTCTCATTCCTGCCACATGCAAACTCTGCAAATGTTCCCTTTTTAGTGCCCAACATTCCGAACCATACATCATTACTGGCCTTACCACAGAACTATAAAATTTGCCTTTCAGTCTTAGTGGGATTCTCCTATCACACAACACTTCACTAGCAGCCCTCTACTTTGCCCATCCAGCCTGAATCCTGCTAGTAACCTCCTTTTCCAACTCCCCATTATCCTCTATTACAGATCCCAAATACTTAAAATATGTTACCTTCTTTAGCTCCGCACCCTGACTTATTACTCTATCTCCGTTTATCATCTCACTCTTCCATCTACTCTCTAAATGCTCCGTTTTTCCTTATTCACCCTCAATCCTTTACTTTCCATTGCCTCTCTCACGTTTTCCAACATTTCGCTTACTTACTCCACGGTGTCTCCTACTATCACCAGATCATCTACAAATAGCATGCACCATGGGGCATCCTTAATAACTCCCTTAAGCAACTCAACCATAATCAATATAAACAAATATGGACTTAGGGCTGATCCTTGATGTACCCCGATCTTCACATCAAAACTCTCAGATTGTCCACTCTCCACTCTCGCACTAGTCTTCACACTGTTGTACATATCTTTGATTAACTCAACATACCTCCTGTTCACTTTCCTCTTCTTCAAAACTTTCCACACCAGTTCTGTCGGAACCCTATCATATGCCTTTTCGCGATCCACAAATACCATCTGTATCTTCTTCCTCTCACTCCTTTTCTTCTCCATCAATTGCCTCAACATAAAGATCGGCTCTGTTGTCGACCTTCCAGGCATAAACCCAAACTGGTTGCCCTTAATGTTTGTTGAACCTCTCAACCTACTCTCCACTAATCTCTCCCATAGCTTCATTGTATGGCTCAACAGCGTAATACCTCTATAATTCTTACATTCCTGGATGTCCCCGTTACCCTTAAATACCGGCACTAAACAACTCAACCTCCACTCTTCTGGCATCCTGTCCCCCAATAACATCTTGTCAAACAAGCACCTCAACCACTCCACCACTCCCAAACCTACAATCTTCCACACTTCCACCGGAATTCCATCCAACCCAACAGCTTTACCCATAGAAATATCATTCGCTGCTTCACTACTGGTACTTATGATAAAATAATCGTTTATTTAAATGATATCTGACACAAAGCAGAAATCTTACACAGTTAAGCAATTAAGATAGAAAATAACTGTTAAACATAATCTAATCCACTACAGTGAATTTATGACGTAAAGCTACTTAACTGAATAACACATTATAATCCTCTACACTCATAAACATTGCATTGTAGTAGAGCTAATTGTGACATATTGGCATTAAAGAAAAAATGACAATGTGCATTAATTGTTTGTAGACCAAGTTAATATCAGTTTATTAACAACAGAATTAAACAATCTCTTGTCTGCCTCTTCAGCAATTTCTCTAAAGAGACATCACGTCAATTAAAGTTTTTAAACGGTGTGAATCACAAATAAATTCAGTCTTCCGATTTCCCAGAAGTAATCGACTTCGAGTTTTCGAAAAGTTCATATGTTAATTTTTCTTTAAGCATTAAAATATTTGGTATAAACAGTTACTTTAAGCATATATATTTCAAGTAATGTAAATAAAAGTACTGATAAGTATGTTCCTCCGTGCGTCTATTTCAAATAACAATTGATGCGTAGATGTTATGATCCACACGATATGTCCACAAGATATGACCTTGACTGGTCCACTTGTTCACTTGTCCACAAGATATGACCTCGACAAGATATGACAAGAAGACCACAAGATATGACCACACAAATGGCACACCACTAGAACACCATTATGATGCTATTAGACCTTAAATCACAAGTAGTTAAATATCATGGTTAAATTTCGTTATGCTAGTCATAATAGAGCTCTGGTCTAGTGAGCGATGAAGGACTATGATAGTAACCGCTGCCATTGACTAATTTTCGCTCGATCATCTCACGTCCCCATTAAGTAGAGATACCTTTACCCTAGCACTGAGAAATTGCCGCCCCCACTCCCCCGTCAGAGAAAAACCACCGCTGCCAGAGATTGACATTACATTATTTAGGTATCTCTCTCTCTTAGTGTACTGCCTACTGGCAGGTCCATGGTATATAACGACTCTACTCATCTCTATCTACCGTCTTTCTCTTCATGTCCACATACGAATTATTGATAACATTTCTTTTGATATACCATTATTCTTAGGGGATTCTGCTTATGCTGAGGTGGGCCCCCTATGCGTTCCTCAGCTTCGACGTAAGTATATTAGAGGTTATACACAAATTATAGTGAACGATTTTTCAAGACGATATTTCTTACTTTTAGTACAATATGTTTAAACCTATATACTGGTTATAACAATAGGTGTTGTTCATATTATCAGTCCTGTGAATGCCCGAGATTTTATTCTGATCAGTTCGCCGTGGAAGTTATCCAATGAGTCAAGATCTCAAGAAGTGCATTAAAAATATCATAACCCCACCTGACGCTCTACAAACTAAGTTATTGACACATTCTATTCAGAGGAATGATGCTTTTTTCACATGACGAATAATTATGGTGCAATTATTGAAAGTGTAGGTGAATAGGTTTGTGAGCAAGAACACGAATATGTTGCGCTGTTCACTCTGCTATTTAAATTTCTCCATGACTCTGAGAATTTTAGTGAATACAATTTAGATTGAATCGAACAACCACCGGTGATCAAAGCGCAGCGCTAAAGTTAAGCTATGTAGCAGTTAAATCTCCCCACTTTTCTAATTCTTTCGTATTACCCTAAAACTGTGCAAGACTATGTAATTGTGTAAGACTTCGTTAGTCTTACATAATTTAAATCCTTGCTAAATTAATCTTTTCCTAGAATATAGTCATATTTAAGTGTATTTAAACAAAACTAGGAATTGAATACTAATAATTTAGAGATGTTGATGTTTAACGGCTCTCATTGTTATAGCTAGGCTAGCACTAAAGCTCTTCGTATTGGCTTGTTAGGCATTCAGGAAGATAATAGTTAAAAGTATACTGTCGTTATATAGGCTCATACGTATCAGTCAACTAGTATCGTCAGGTATATATGAAGGCTAGTTTTGATTATTATATAACAACGGCCTATTCGATAAATAGCGTGAATTTAACTATGAACAATTAAATTTATATAGGTATTTATTTAAAATCACTAGCTATGTTTGATCGTGTTGTGTCTGGGTTGCTGAAGAATGGAATAACCGTGGAGTGTACATGTCGTAAAAGGCGACAAAAACACAAAAATTCAAACCAACATCAGTAAGGGCATTGGATTGGTGAGCGTCTAAGCTCCAAAATGTGCAGCAGCATTTTTGTATAACTAATGGAAATGTTTCATCCCGATTCTCGACCCTAGTTAAACTGGGGAGAAGATGACGATGAAATTACTAGTTATTAATTAATTTCATACTCCCAGTAAAACCGATATATTTTTAAATTTTATTTCGTAAATAACGTATCACTTCCACCTATCACTTAGACTATCACTTCTTTAGTTATCGGAAGACAACTAAAATAAGTAATTATTTATCTCAGTATTTAATGGAGCACCTCATTCAATGAGAATCTTAGACTCCTAGTGTCGTAGGCGTGTCGTCTTAGTGTCGTAGTGTCGTGGTGAAATATCATATGTATTTAATGTCTAATTCATGGCTGGAAGACTATATTAGCGGATGTCAGCGGATGACCAACATACAATGTAAATGCTCAGCGTTCATTTTATTTACTAAAAGTAACAACTGAATGGACGTTAGTTCATTTCTTTCCAAAACCATAAGTAAAAGCTAATGTTAACGTCAGGCTCCACACTCGAAACCGATGTCGGTGACGGGCGAGCCCAGGATTTGAACCCCGCACATACAGATATGCAGTCGAATATCTTACCGACATCGCCACTGGCTCCAGCCTAGTATCACAGTGTGTATCACAAAGTAGGCCTAATTTAGATATAAATAAAACCAAGCCTCATTGAGATCAGGACTGCGGGTGAAACATGTGACAGTATTAGTGTAAAATAATTTCTACTAAATAGAATTTATTGTTCATTTTATTATTCTTTTTATTAGTCAGTCGTATTATAGAGATAGAATTCCCCATGTTGTGTCCGGGTTGTTTGAAGAATTCACCAACCGGTGACTGCATGTGTTGTAGAAGGCGACTAAAGCACCAAGATCCACAACCACGTCAGAAAGGGCATCCGGCTGGTGAGCGCCAAGGCTCCAGAAATTGCTACAAAAATTTAAAAGAATGGAAAAGTCTCAAATAGGGCATTTGACTGATGTAGGACAGAGAGTATTTGGGACAGGGTATTCGTATCCCGACCCGATTTAACCTGGAATTCAAGGGAAGATGATGATGATGATGATAATTATAGATATAGAATTGTTACAAGATAATTATGTTTATGTTTCCCAGAATAGTGCAAACATCTTCACTATGACAGATATTGGCTATTATTGCCACGAATCTGATACATTTCAAAGGATGAGGCAAGTGACCTTTAACATACGATGAATGATAACAATTTAAACTTCAAAAATGGAAATTCTGATGTTAGTAGTGACATAAGAGAAAATCCTATAAGAATTCTCTTCGAAGTTAATTGTCCTTCGTTATATATTGTGCTGCATACTATAGTAGTCTATTAAGGTCTATAACTGGTTCTGAATCATGGGGTGCTTAGTATCACAATGTGTTAAGAATCCTACACATAGCAACAATGGCGGAATAAATTCGGGATTCGAGAGTGACTCTTTCACAAACATCGGAGAGAAAAGCTTGGATAGGGATGACGAAAGCAGGGGTAACGATAATATGAGATACAGGGAACCGCTTTCTTTCAATAGAAGCAGACCCGAGCCTCCAGAACCAGGTACTGTATTATATCATTATAAAATATTATTAACTATTCATCACCGGCTGGAGCCAGTGGCGATGTCGGTAAGATATATTCGACCGCGGATCAGTATGTGCGGGGGTTCAAATCCTGGGCTCGCCCGTCACTGACATCGCTTTCGTGTGAGCAAACTGACGTTAACATAGCTTTACCAACTACAGTAATTGAAGAATGCAAGTATAATACTTAATAGGTGAAGCAATTAAGTAAGAACGTTCTATTGGTTTATAGTCAGTAAAATTGTGGTCTTGTATTGGCGTCTCATGTAATTACGTGCATAACGTTATTTAACTCTTCCTCTTGTGTATATTGATGCGATGCTATTCAATCCTTGGCTATAATTGATTCTATTATTTTTGAATAAATCCAAAAGAATAGAAAGTTTTCAAGTTCGATATTTTAACAGTTATATTATCAGGAAATCGTTTGTTCGAATCCCGACCGAATTGTCCGTGACAGTATCCCTAGTGGTACGAATTCCGACTTTAAGTAAAGAATAATTTATTCAACAAAGGTATTTCTTTAACTTATTTATATGTTTACTTTGCTAATTAGGTTGATTGTGGTGCATGTTAATGCCGTTTTTCGATTCAAAATGTATTCTACCTCGAAGGCTTTCAGTATGTACCCATGTCCTAGTATTAATCAAGAAGAATATTCAACAGCGCACACTTTTTGAATTGAATTGAATCACGTTTATTTCACTTCGGTAAAATCGTACACCAGAAATACATGGAGATAAAGTGAAAAAGGACACAAGGGCACGAAGGCACTAACATGTGCCCTAACACATATAGCTAAATAAATCATATAAAGCAGTTAAAAGTTTATAGCAGTCAAGACAATCAATCTAAGCATAAAATTACTTCAAAATACCCCTACATATTAGCAGGAAAAAGTATCTAATACATTAAAACTTGATATTGAGTACGCCCATTGAACCTGATAATATATTATAAATCTTCTGTAGAAGATAGTAATAACAGACGTAACAAAATTAGAGTGCTAAGGTAATCAATGGCAACATCGAGAATTGTTGAGACAAGTCCAAGTCGGCGAGCAAAAAGAAGGCCCAAAAACGGTGCAAAATCCAAAAGCCAAAATTCCAAAATCCAGAAAATCAGATAAAGATAAAGGGAATAAAAGAAAAGGAGGTTTAAGTGCTGGTCGAAACTCATGGACGCAGGATAGAAAGAGTGGAAAAAAGGACTTCCGCTAGTAAACTATCTCCCCTTAGAATGTGTCTTATCCAATTCCTCTTCCTAATGGTTGTAACATTTATCAACTGTTTATCGTTTTGGATCCCACACTCTGCTCATCGGTATGAATTTGGTACATAGTACTGTCAATGTTGTCATGGACGACAGTAGCACTCTAATTCTGTTGATGTTGTTGTTTTTTGTTGTTGTTATCTGTACACACTCGCTTCAATACTTCTTCATTTGTAACTTTTTAGTCCAGCTAATACTTTTCATTCTTCTCCATATTATATAAAATTTCTTAATTTCATGATATTTTATTATTAGTTATTGAAAATCTAAGATCTCATTGTATTGATTAACATATATTTAATGTTTTACTAACAAAGCTGAGTCCTTAACCATTTAAGCATTTAGTTAATTAACCATCATTGTCTCGTTATGTGATTACTATAATTCACATTTTCTTATTCATTCAATTAATCATAGAATTAACGTTTTAATTCTTGGTATGTCTAACTTATAAGATATGATTTTCACTCAGAGGCGCCCACTCTAGTTGTACGAGCTTTGTGGGATCGAGAGATTAACGAGGATTGCTACGTCCAGGAGGGAGAGTTGAACTTCAGGGCTGGTGAACTCCTGGAAGTCCTTAAGAGGTTAACTATTTACCATGAAATAAACCAGTCGTTTTTTCCAATTTACCAGCCCTAGCGGGTGTTATTTGATAAACAACAGTCACGGTCTGAACTCTTACAGGGCAAATATTAACCGACAAATGGGCGTAGAACAACCTGTATGATTAGTAGCGTAGAACAACCTGTATGATTAGTAGCGTAGTACAACCTGTATGATTAGTAGCGTAGAACAACCTGTATGATTAGTAGCGTAGAACAACCTGTATGATTAGTAGCGTAGTACAACCTGTATGATTAGTAGCGTAGAACAACCTGTATGATTAGTAACGTAGAACAACCTGTATGATTAGTAGCGTAGAACAACCTGTTTGATTAGTAGCGTAGAACAACCTGTATGATTAGTAGCGTAGAACAACCTGTATGATTAGTAGCGTAGTACAATCTGTACGATTGGTAGCGAATAATTCGTTGGCTATTTTGACGAAATTATTCATTTGAAGTAGCATGTTTTTATTCTATGTTATGCCCATCAATTGATGAAATTGCTCAAAGGAGATAGTGTGTATTTTTGCTATCCCATATAAAATTCAAATGCTCCATTCTCTTGCAGGTTCAAGATACACTCTTGGGCTCATATTCTTCTGTAGCTCTAAATAAAGTGTTCGCTGGCCAACAAGTTTACATCGGCAAATAGACTAGTAATATCGTAGCCATAAGATTGAGTAATATGGCATCAGATTTCATTTACCTTTCCATTACTTGCTATCTATGTTATTCATTTCCTACGAAGCATTTGAGATTTTTTGACAGTTCAGTCAATAACCAATCAATAAGAAATTAACGTCCGGTTTTTCGCCATATAGCAATGTCAGAGACGTCTCAGCTGACTCTACACCAATGCACCAAACGCTGGTGACTGAGTATCCAAAGATTATATATTCATTTACATGTTTAAGATAATACTACTGATGAGTATTTATTTGCTATTTTCATTATCTCTAAAAATGTTGCTTCGTTTTGTCCCTTTATTTTAATGCATGCCTCTTCTATAAAACAGACACTGATAAAACCATAAAGTTGAAAGTCAAAACATTTTAAACATAAACATAACGGGACGCTGGGTCAGGAAGCTTGTTTAAGGCCCATTTTCTCCTTCCTCTCCATGGTTTATTTGTAATCGTTGCCTTTGGTTGGCGCATCACTTGCAGCCGGCGCCGATTTAAGAATAACCTACCAACACTCTGGGATTTTTTCATTCCAAGCTGTTAACACTCGGATTTTCAAGGTGGTCACCAAACCATGTACTAACCTATTTTAAATATTTTTAAAACATTTGACAGTTTCTATTGTCACCTTGTCACATTAATCTTTCTTGTCATACGTTAACGCATATCCATTCAGGTAGCACCAAATGGTCATATTCAGGGCATTTCAATTGAACTGTTAATAGGCAGAGGCGAGTAATTTATCTAATCCAACTGATATCATTTGAGTTATTTCTGAACCTGTAGACGAAAGAGGTTGTCTCTTTAATTTTGACAAAGGATTTTGAATCAGCAGTTTTGATTTTTGATTTTTTAATTTAGATTTTTTTCTCACTGCGGCTTTCTCTTTTCTATTTTGTTTGCAGTGATGAAGACTGGTGGTTTGCTAGAAAAGTCGATGGGACCGAAGAGGGTTACATTCCAAGCAACTTCGTGGAAAAGCTTGACAATCCCTTAGGGCAACCGTTAGTATCGTATATGGCAATTATGTACAGCTTTTAAAGCGGATACTAACAAAATAGTGATAATTAAAGACGAATAGGTCATACAATTTCTAAAATTAGAAATAATTTACTATCATATTTGATTCTCTAAACATAGCTGTAACATATTTTGAAGCATTCACTCCCACGGATTCAATCATTCATGCAGCCTTTTAATTTGTTTCCATGTCAAATTAAACAAGATATACAGAATACTTACTTAGGTACTAAACAAATAATCATGAAGAGGGTTACCACAAAAGAGCCTAAGCTCTGTGAGGTAATATAGTCAGTAGCAATTACAGTGGAATATCAAATAAGTTTACTAATTGTCTTCTATGCTACAGAATGCTGTAGAACTCGAGGCAACTATACACATTAATTACTGCCCATCTCTCTCTCTCTCTCTCTCTCTCTCTCTCTCTCTCTCTCTTAGTGCACTGCCTACTAGCAGGTTCATGGTGAATAACGACCCCACTCTTCTCTGTCTTCTGCTTTCATCTTCATATCCGCATATGACTGGGTCTTTAAATCATCTTATATACCTAATCTCGGCCTGCCTCTGCCTCTATTTCCTTCCATTCTACCTTCTACATTTCCATTTTTCCTACTTTACTGCCCATAGAAAAGGTAAATAGCGTTAATATAGTTGTATGAATTTAAAGTAAAAGATAGTCTACTTAAACCTTAAGGTAATGAAAATCAATTGAACTAAATCAGTATTGAGCTTATATCAAACTAAACACAGTTTACTTAAAATCGATAAAATAAATTGAGTTAGGCCTACGTATAGTGTCGGATCTATATAGAGAGCTCGCTATTTAGCTAATATTGGTAAGGTGTTCGAGAGCATTACTAAGGATAGTGTAGTTAAACATTTAAATAGTTATGGATTAATAAGTTCTTACTTTGAAGCCTATAAACTTGTCAAGGTTTGTATCTTCTGTTCCCTTTACGGTTTCTATGTAAAGAGGTATGAAATTACATAAAAAACTGGTGTTACAGGTCCTTGTGACTTCCTTAACCAGTATAATTATGTTAAGTTAAGTTAAGTTAAGCTCTGTTGCATGTTAACACAACTTAACCTCTTGAATCAGTCAGTCAAGCTTACCAACAGTGTTAATAGGGAAATCAACGACTCTTGTACCCTATATTTGTATTATTTTGACTGCTTATGTAAGTATCTGCCAATTTAAGAGTCTCTCCATTCTGTCAACTTTATCAAACATTATGAACAAATATTTTTAACTACAGTGTAAAATAAGCTGATAAGGCAAATGTTAACGTCAGTTTCCTCACTCGAAAGCGAAAGTGACAGGCGATGTAAACTTGTATGTAAACGCAGTCTAGTATCCGCTTCTGACAACGCCGCTGATGCTCTGAGGCTGATTTAGCTTACTTCAAGTAATCAAAAGAACTTACGCAAGGCTCTGTTATTAAAATCCCATTTATTAGAATGTCACTAGCTATAGAAAAAATAACAATCGCAATCTAGTGTTAGTACTGACGTTACACGAGACTTGATCTACCAGTAAACTAGACGCCTCCTTCATGACTCTGTCTCGCGTCTCAATAAAAACACTATCTAATTGTGCCACGTACATGTATGCTACATGCTCTGACAAACAGCAGTTTCAAGCCACTTACTATTCGCTACTCTTAACTGCTTTTTCTGAGACACTTTATCCACTTAACCATCCAAAAATATTCATTTACAGTAGCAGCGCTATTACTAAGCTTAAGCCTAAATGTGGTGTTTCGTTTAAAACAATTTGGATTCTGAGGTATTTTCCTCATTTCCTTTATCTTCCTGTAACGTCTGCTTACAATTTGATCATATATCTTAAACCATCATCGTAATCATCTAGCTTTGAATCCCAGTTTAACTAGGGTCGGGATTTTTCAACTTTTCCATTATTTATAGAAAATTTTGTATAAATTTCTGGAACCTAGGAGCTCTCCTACCGAATGCCCAGTCCGATGTTTGTTAGAATCTTAATGTTTAATCGCCCTTTGTGACACGTGCAGTCGTTGATTCAGCAACCTGGACACAACACGGGTAACTATATCTCAAATAATGCAAAAGAGACGTTTTTGTTATATTGAATTGCGCTGCTCGTCATCCCTGAGCGATGGTTTAGAGAGCTGAACATAAAAGTAATCTGATAAATCTATTTATTTGTTTAATCTCAGCTCGTGACATCTTGGTGAATATAGTAAGATATCTGTCCATTAGACTTAAATTAATGGGTGATATCGATTGAAATATAATATTAATTATATATCCTATCCCGACCATGGTTAAACTTGGATTTAAGGCGATGATGATGACGAATATTAATTAAATATTATGTATATATATATATATAATATATATAACAATAATATAAATGTAGAATATAGTTGATAGACGACTTTTATGTTTCATCTATAGTTGCTATGATCACATTAATATAATATAAACCTCGAATCAACGCTGCGTACAACATTGTTTCAACATTCCAAGAAGACATAAAACTACATGAAAGTTAATACTAAATATTCTATCACATAAAACCTAATACTAAATATTCTATAACATAAAAGCTGTCACACAAAAACTAATGCTAAAATTATATCATATCCAATAGAGAATTTCATTGCTAGCAGACTTTCACTTTAACTGAAAGTGAAATTTAACGATAAATTATACTGCAATTATTCTGCTAGTAATTACTTGACTATTAGAGAGCACGATGGAACTGAGCTTTGATTCACAAACATACCAGAAATTAGCCTGTATGATTTTTATGTCTCAGATGGTATCATGGAAAGATTATCAGAGTTCTGGCGGAAAAGAGATTATTGGAAGACGATAACGACCTTGGAACATTCTTGGTTCGAGAATCGGACAGCCAGGAATGTAAGAGCATTATGTTGATAAAAATTATTAAATTGTTTTATATTTAAAGTGTGCACGAATTTATACATAAATTTATTAACCGTATTCTGTTCAGACCATTTAAGGATAGACCAATCGTTAACTATAAGTGTCGTTAGAGTCAGTTAAGAAATAACTCGAGAAGGCAAAGTGAAACACTTCATTAGCCTTATTGTTGCACTATTGTGCCCTATTCAGGCTGATTAAATGGTGAAAAGGCCTAGTCCTTTGTGAAGAGCTTAACTTATGAATCTATGGTGTTCTCTGTATGGAGCGTGAAAGCAGACTCTAAATAGAAACTTGTTCCTTTGACCGGCCATTTGGAAGAACATTAGGGATAAGTATAGATTCATATAGTTTATCTAAACAAAATGGCATTAAGCTAATGTCAATTAATGGAGCATTTTATTAATCATCTAACTTTACGAACTTTCAATATCAATTGCAAATTGACAGTAGAGTCAAAAATAGCCTAGCCTAACACAAGCGATTTCAATTTATTTACATTTTAGTAGATATCTGATTTACATGTATGTTACAAATTGCACTAAAGTATATAATTATATCTTTTGTGATTATTCTATTCTGTAATATGTGCCAAAACGGCAAGAACTAACTGAAATATAGTAGAAATCACCAACTACTACTTTAAACTTAAATCCTTAAATATATGTGGTTTAGTTGCTTTACGTTGAGATCAGAATCTCCTTGCTTATATTCAGAACACTCATCACACGGAATCTACTTTTACAAGACCCATTACAGCTTTTAGCAGGCCTTTCACCCCACAATATGCGCAGCATATTTCAGTGCTAAGAGGTGAATATCATTCTATCATATGCTAAAAAGTACTTTAAAACTTGCACGCTTTAATAACGCTAGTTCAGATATATCCCAGAAGGCGAAGTTTGAATTTTTTGTTAAGGTAAATATGTTATGTCGATTCTAACGGACGACAAACCGAGAAAGAAGCCCAGGGTGGTGAAGCACTACCGTATAAAAGTCACGACTGATTTGGGTTTCTTCATCACAACTCAACGGCCCTTCGAATCACTCATAGATTTAGTCACCGGCTACCAAGGTATATTTGTAAAATACTACTAATATATTTAATAAAATAATTATTACAATAATAAAATATTAAAAAAATGAATATTAATGATAGCAATAATATAAAAATTAAAATAATTTAAAAATTAGAGTAATAAACTGCAATTGATTTCAATGACTTTTTCAACGCTTCAATAGAGTCAGATTCAGAAATACTTTAAAAAGCAACTTGAAGATCTATAGTAGCCGGGTGACGATTCAGCACGAATCGAATATAAATTGAAATAATATATAATTAATCTGAATTGATATACATGTAGAATCGAATATAAAGATTCATGGTCATTATTGTAGATCTTGGATAAAAGTAAATTCGAAATAGCAATGCATTTATTCTCTATTGTCAATGCTTATCACTATTAGTAACTATTATTAAAGAGCTTAACGGTCGTTGTATTATATAAGTTTTTGCCAGAGACTTTAAGTCATCCACACACTTAAACATTAACAACGCTATTATTGGTAACGATTTGTAAACAGCAGAGGATGGAGATCAGATGAACAAGATAATATTAATATCAATACATAAAAAATTGAAATAGTATCAAATATAAAATGATGTTGGTAAAATTAACAGCTTTTTGTACGTGTACAGAGGATCCACAAGGTCTCTGCTGTGCGTTAACCCTGGCATGCCCAAAGAAAAGGCCGGGATTGTACGACCTCAACAAATCTTCAATGAACAATCCAGAAATAGCTTTTAGTGATCTTACATTCATCGCACCAATTTCCCAAGGAAACTTTGGAGAAGTATGGAAAGGTAGAGAGCAAGTTACTTCTGATTTAGCCTAGGCTTGATTTATGATGTTCTTGGTATTTAGAATAATTGAAAATGTAACATTTGTTATGTTACAGGATCCGTTTCGTACTTCCTTACTTCCTTATGATGATGCGTATAATAAAATATATCCGTGACAAGTAATTTCAAATTATATTTTAATTAAATTTTTCACCGTGTGGCAAATTAGTGTAAAATGGAAAAATGTATTAAAATCTTAAAGTTGTAGTGGTGATGAAGCTATTATGATAATACATTTGTAATTTCAAAATTATTTTTTTCATTACATAGTCTCTTCAATGTCAACTTGAGTAATTTATAATGTTTATAACGCTCTTTTCTAGCACTCACAATTAAATGAATAAATAATATAATTTAGAAAAGTCAATAATTTCATCTGTCCTGCGCATAAAAGCAAATGTCGACATGATGCTACGCGGTTACACAATGCACCACTGACTTGCATCATTAATAATATTACGTATGAGTTAAATCAAAACCCGTGTAGTGTCCGGGTTGCGGAAGAATTGACCAACCGTAAACTGAACGTAACGTAAAGGCGGCAAGGTTCTAAGATCGAAACCAACATCAGAAAAGGCATTGGTTGGTGAACTTCTAGGCTCAAGAAATTGCTAGAACATGTCTAATGCTAATTGAAAATTTAGAAGGTCTATTCGTATCCTTACCCTAGGTGAACTGGGATTAAAGGCCAGATGATAATTGCGATGATGATGATGATGATGATGATTATGATGATGATGACGATGATGATGATAATGATGTGTTAATGACGATGATGATGATGATTGAGTTAAATCAAAACTTCTCTATTTTGTAATTCTCACAGGGAAATATAAAGACCGAAAGGATGTTGCAATTAAAAAGCTGAAGGAAGGATCAATGTCGGTTGAAAAATTTCTCGAAGAAGCCATGGTGATGAAACATCTGCGTCATGAACGCCTCGTGGCGCTGCTGGCTATCTGTTCACATGAAAATACACATTATATTATCACCGAACTCCTGCGCGAGAGTCTGCTCAACTTTCTGCTCAACTCTCCAGAACAGCCGATAGTAAACCTCTATCACATCGCTAGTCAGGTTATCATAAGCCTCTATCACATCGCTAGTCAGGTTATCATAAGCCTCTATCATATCGCTAGTCAGGTTATTATAAGCCTCTATCACATCGCTAGTCAGGTTATCATAAACCTCTATCACATCGCTAGTCAGGTTATCATAAACCTCTATCACATCGCTAGTCAGGTTATCATAAACCTCTATCACATCGCTAGTCAGGTTATCATAAATCTATATCATATCGCTAGTCAGGTTGTCATTGGCTTCTATCACATCGCTAGTCAGGTTATCATAAACCTCTCTCACCTCGCTAACTAGAATTTAACCCAATGATAGTATATGAGCTCTAAAACTATCAATCGTGAAATGGGACAATATTGTGTCATATTAAAATCCAAAACCATTATTGACATCAAATGAAAGGTACATAGCAAGACCCATATTCTTGTTCCGGCTTCTTTCAAAGTAGCGGGGCAAAATTCAGTTTCCCTTGCGAAGTTCGCAACCATGTCTGAGTCTTTACCACTTTGTAGTTCAGTTTTCTCTCTAATAATTATATGAAACTGTATATCTGATAAGTAAATCAAGTGGTAATAACACCACACGAGTGTTATTATTCTTCTTGGCGTATATCGCACTCATTCAGCCATCGTTTCATCTCATAAACGGTGTGTAGACAAGCCAAACCAACGTCGAGCTTTGACACAGGGCATTCTTCCACAATGTGATGCGTTTTTGGCAGAGCACCACACGAGAACCCAGCAGAGCACCACACGGGCACCCAGCGGAGCACCACACGAACTCCCAGCAGAGCACCACACGAGCATCCAGCAGAGCACCACACGAGCACCCAGCAGAGCACCACACGAGCACCCAGCAGAGCACCACACGAGCACCCAGCAGAGCACCACACGAGCACCCAGTAGAGCACCACACGGGCACCCAGCAGAGCATCACACGGGCACCCAACAGAGCACTACACGAGCACCCAGCAGAGCACCATACGGACATCCAGCATTTCGTGTCATACCCATCTATGCTTGCACGCTGCACATCGATCTTGACCGATGCGAACTAGTTCAGAAGAATCCAGTTGCGTCTCCCAATTAAGTAGTGTTATGAGCTATAGGTGTGTTTCTAGTGCTCTTAGAGAAGGATGCAAATGCTAAATGCTTCATTGTTAATAATTGCTCCATTATATGCATTAAACGAAAACATAATTCCACGCTAAAGTTGCGTAAAACCAAGGATAATCAAACATCTATGTAACTATATTTTATATAGAAATACTATATATAAATGATCTTTATTTACCAGATAGCAGAAGGCATGGCTTATATGGAAAGCCACGATTATATACATAGAGATCTAGCCGCTAGAAATATACTGATGGTCGATGATCTTACAGTTAAAATTGGAGATTTCGGGTTAGCACGAGTTATTCTAGAAGAAGAAGGCAAAGTATATCTTACTCAGGGAGGTAAGCCTATATAATATTCAGCTCTATTGTAATAATTGCCTCAGAATATTAGTGGATTTCTGACTTCTTCTCAGCGTATATCACACTCGTTCAACTATAACTTGACCTTTGACTTTGTTACCAGTGACTGTTGAAAAGAGTATGGCCGAGATTCTTTAAATTAAATGTGAAATTCGGCCGACTGGTAGGTTCTACTCTGCCGATAATATCCATGTTCGTGAAATTAAATATATCGGCTGAGCACGTCCTGAATTAAGTACGTTGAACCTATGCTTACATAGGGTGAATTGTGCATTGACTGACCTGGGTTTGAACCCAGCTCACTTGCATCCGAGGGGAACACTCTAACCGTTACGCCATATCCCTTCCCTTACTGAATGTTTATTTTGCAATAGCCTTAGGGCCGTGCCCTTGCATGTATGTATGGAATGACCGTATTCGGTGGTAAATGTACGCTTTTAGCTGTATGGGCTATGCGCTAAATTGTCAGTACGCTGTGTTGGCCATTCGCATATCGTGATGCCCTCCAGGTAATGCAATGATCCTAGGTCGGTAAATTGTTTTCATTTCATTTGAGACTGGGCAAGAACTATATTAAACCTTATCGTTATCGTTCTCTTTCCTTGAATCCCAGCTTAGCTTGGGTCGGGATACAAATAGACCTTATCCACTCCTCTCTGCGGGGTGTGAACTTTTCTATTCGCTTGAGAAAATTTTGTAGCTATTTCTGGAGCCTAGACGCTCACCAACCGAATACCCTTTCTGAGCTTGGTTTGGATCTTAGTGCTTTGTCGCCTTTTACTACGCGTGCAGTCTACGATTGGCTATTCTTCAGAAACCCGGACACGACACTGGTAAACCTTTTCATAACTATATGTGGTCCAATGAAAAATTGGAAAGGGTTTAATGTCTTCGTAATAACTGTCTTCGTCGCAAGATTATTCTTTGTGTATCGAATAAATTATCGCTGCATATTTGCTGCGACGATTCAATATCATCTACAGATGAAACGCTCAAGTTCAATCTTCAGTATAATGTTTTATATAAGAACTATGTTGCTTATGCAATGAATTTTCAGCTTTATAGTTTTGCTGATTGCAATGTTCGAAAGGTACGAAGATTCCAGTAAAATGGACAGCTCCTGAGGCACTTTTAGATTCTACGTTTACAATGAAATCTGATGTGTGGGCCTTCGGCATCTTACTCGTTGAACTAACAAGCAAGGGCAAAACACCTTACACTGGTAGGTATAAGAGTTTACGCAGTCTGTCTGAGTACACTGCCTACTGGCAGGTCCAGGGCATATAACGCCTTCATTCTTATTCGTCGTCCTCTTTCCTCTTCATGTTCACATACATGTACGAGTGGATCATAAATTATCTAATATTTCTAAACTCTGTCTACCTCTGCTTCTCTTTCCTTCCATTCTACCTTCCATAACCTTTATTAGTTTATGTTTGGTTAAATATAGCTGCCATTACTACAGCTTCAATTGTGTTGCATAAGTTATGCTTTTAGGCAAATATGTTCAAATTAAATATTGTGAGATCATAAACGGTGCCATATCGAAAATTTATTTCAAAGATAATGAAAATTAAACATCCTTTTTTTAAATTCCCTTTATCGTTGGGCTGGTTTTCTGGATTTTCAAATTTGCACCATTATGGACCTTCTTTTTGTTAACCGGCATGGATTTGTCGCAATAGTGCTCGATGTTATCATGGATGACAGTAGCACTCTAATTGTTGTTATGTTATGTATTTAAATTCTAAAATCACCATACATTTAGGAATGGACTGCTTAGCATTAGTGTAACGGTCATTGCTGTTTTATATTATAACAATAGCTTAATATTTTATATACCAATTTCTTAGAAGTGCTCCAAAACTATGGCGGTTTTGCAGCAGAGATTCGTAATGATATAAATCATACAATTCGCTGATAGCCAGTAATAGTCAGCTGTAGAAGTTGCCGTGATTTAACTATGATGTAGTTCTATCAGAGTTAAATCACGGCAATTTCTACCATTATCATTACTGTGAACCTATCATAACAATAACATAACAACAATTCACGGTAATTTCTACCGCTATTATTACTGTGAACCTATCATATCATATCATAACAATAACATAGCAACAATTAGAGTGCTTACAGTCACTAATGACAACATCGAGCACTATATTATACCACTATCAGACTCTATGCCGAGGCGGTAGAAAACGAAACGACGGAAAGTATCGCAGAATTAAAGAATAATTATTGGAGGTAAATTGTTGAAAGATGCGAGATTTGCAGATGATCATAGACCATAGTTTAGCTACTGGAAGTGATGTTGGATTGCAAAGGATAGTGCTCGGTATTTAATTTAAGTAAGGAATGATATATAATTATATATATATATATAAATATATATATATATATATATATATATATATATACATATATAAGTATACATCTATAATTATATATAATATATATATGCATGTATATATGAATATGCTTATATATATATATATATATATATATATATATACATGTATATATATATACAATATACATATATAATGCATATATAGCGCTCTGCATGTTATTGTTATATGTACTAATAACTATGTCTCCTAGCAGTTAATATGGTCAAATGCATCGCTAAAGTCACTCCTTGAGGCTGCATTATATCTAAGTCTGTTTATTGGTTCTGCACAGATATGAAGAATTTCCAAATAGCGGGTTGGCTATCGGTGGGCAACAGACATCCAAGACCAATCGGCTGCCCGGAAGTCCTGTATAATCTAATGCTCAGATGCTGGGACAAGGACCCGGACAGCAGACCTTCATTTGTAAATATTTTATCTGAGAT
Source organism: Enchytraeus crypticus (assembly GCA_905160935.1). Classification (NCBI taxonomy): domain Eukaryota; kingdom Metazoa; phylum Annelida; class Clitellata; order Enchytraeida; family Enchytraeidae; genus Enchytraeus; species Enchytraeus crypticus. Next base: position 144,016 of record CAJHZI010000423.1, on the reverse strand, counting down.
TCATGAAATAATTCACGATCATATGCACAACGGTGACGATGGAGACGATAACGACTCTCCTTACCATGGTCTACGAAGATGAGACTTCAAAGAGAGATTGAAAAAAATTGAAACTGGTGGACGGGAATTTTTGCCAACCCTACCAATGAACTAGAAAATTAACGTACTTCCTGCCCCCGTTCTTTCTACATCTCTCTACCTCTCGATCTATTAAATCACTTTAAAGCTACGACAATAATTGATTTAAGAAGATACCAAATAGTATGTTATTGTTTATGACTTTTTATTCTTCAATGAAAGAATAGGCCAATATACAAACGTAATGTAATAAATATTAGGCTACCAGACTAAAATTTTGAGGGGCTTTGCCTAACACTGACAAGAGTTAGGCCTATTTTAGAAACATCTAGAAAATCTAACAAATAGGCCTACTAGGGTCAATTGCGTTTAGCTTAGACAACAACCATGGCGATATGAATATTACACTTAAGACTGCGATTAGAATGAAGCTAATTTATTATACAATGAACTACTTTGAAAATGCTCGAAAGCGGTTTGCTTAGATATATCCCTGAAATGCACTGTAGATAGCACATTACTTCTTCTTCTTCACTGCTTAACGGCAGGTCCATGGCATATAACTCTTCCAACCAATTCTATCATCAGCCTTCCTTTTTATTTCTATGCGACGTCAACTTCCCTGACATAATCCTTGGATGAGGAAACGGACATTAAACGTTTATTATAATATTATATTTATAAATTTGTTATCAAATCATCCAGCATCCTGTGTCTCGGTCTTCCTTCAACTCTTTTCCTTGCATTCTTCCTTCCATTGCATCCTCTAGCAAACCATTATTTAGCAAACAACTCATAACATATCTTGCTTTTATTTCGCGGAACTTGAGCATTGATCTTGCTTTGCATTTTTCAAAAACCTTGTGAAATTCAGACGAATGCGCCATGTCGATGGACTTCTGGAGTAATAATATTCCGTGTTCTCAATGAAATACTGCTGCTAAGTGACAGGTGTTTATTTAATTAGATTTTGCTTAGGTTAAGTTTTACAAATCCTTAAGCACTGGAATTTGTTTATCGATGTCTCAGCGTTTGAATAAATGAATCGTTTAAACTAAGTTGTTGTTGAAGGACAAAGGAGCTGGATGGAACGATAGGACTGATAAAGGAATGTAAGAATTTCAGTTATGAAAACCAAAAAAATATGCTGAAAATACTAAAATCATCATCATCATCCCAGTTTAACCAGGGTCGGGATACGAATAGAATATTTTCCATTAGTGTAAGTATTTGTAGGAATTTCCGGAGCATAGGCGCTCACCAACCGAATGTCCTTTCTGACTTTTGTTTGGATCTAGTTTTGCCTATGTACTTGCATTCTTGACCTTACTGAACTAAGATTTGTTTTAGTTAAGTGTATTTAGTGGGTCTTAAACATGCTTAATGCTGTCTGACTCAGTACTGTTATGTTATGTTAATAAAGATGATGACGACAATCTTGGCAACGATGACAGTGAAAATAATCTTCAATCAAATATGAAATGAATCTCATTGTACGATAGACGCAGAAATTTCTTCCTTAGTATGCTCTAAAATTTTTCAATTTTTCAGAAAATTGGCGTTTGCTTGTATCTATTCGTCCTAATCTTATTTGTCTGTATTTAGACTACATATATATACTCATAAGCGTGTCTGCAGTAGAAAAGATTTCAGATGTGTGTTGGTGAATAGAGTGCAAACTTGAAGTTCTTAACAGTCCCCTAATAAAGGATTGTTTAAATGAAGGCTACACAGAAGTCTGCATCTGGAAAGCCCCTTTCCTTTTAAAGCACGTCGTGAAGATCTGGTGATCTGACTCCAGATTATATCTCTCACTTACTGCAGTGTTTTGGCAAGTGGCAGGTTTAGCGCTTAAGAAATATATATATATATATATATATATATATATATATATATATATATATATATAACTAAGGTTAAAGTCAGTTTCCTCACTCGAAAGCGATTTCAGTGACGGGCGAGTCCAGGATTTGAACCCCGCACCTACTGGCTCCAGCCAGTGGCGAAGATATACATTGTATATATATATATATATATATATATATATATATATATATATATATATATATATATATAATAAAGGTTTAACGTCCCTTTCCTCATCCAGGGATGATGTCAGGGACGTCCCCTACAGCACACATCACTACAGATCAGTTCACCCAGACCAATTTGCAAAAGAAATGTGCTGAGGAGAAGTAAGGTCCTAAAGCCAGTCCGGTGATCAAAAAATGGTCAGGGTAGATTGATTATGTCTATGGTGGGAAAAGGTTAGTCTTAAGCTTGCTAGAGAATGTTGAAAGAGAAAAACAAAAGCGAAGATTAGCAGGTAAAGAGTTCCAGATTGTGGGTGATGCATAAGAAAATGAACGTCTGCCCAATGATGTGAGAATATTTGTAACAGAGAAAGATTGGCATCGGTGGAACGAAGTGAAAGTGAGGGACGATGGGGAAGAAGAATTTTAGATAAGTAAGAAGGCTTGCCAAATCGCAGATCTTTTAAAGTTAATAGGGCTATTTTATAATTTATGCGTTGATTAACGGGGAGCCAGTGAAGACTTCGAAGTAGAGAAAGAGAGCGAAATTGAAGTCGAGAGGACTTGCAAACAACACGTGCAAGAGAATTTTGGACGTGCTGCAAGCGATTAAGAGAAGTAGGCAACCCATGCAATAATGAATTACAGTAGTCTAGCTTTGAACGAACTATAGAATTAGCAAGGATAGTGGTTGAATTTTTAGTGAGTGATGGACGCATTTGCCTAATCTGACGAATCTGAAAGAAAGAAGCGAAACAAACTAAAGAGATATGGGATTTAAAGTCAAGGTATTCATCAGATATGACTCCAAGGTTTTTGGCAGATCGAGAAGGTGAAAGAGCAAGATTCTGAAAATTAACAGAGTTATTGGTAATTTTACTTCTTTGCAAAGGAGTGCCAATTAAAAGGTATTCAGTTTTGGAGGGATTAACAGCAAGACGGTTAGCACAAAACCAGGAATAAACCTTGTCTAGAATGAATGAGAGATGAGCCAATTTCTGAGCGGAATCATGATTAGAAAGTAATATGATTTAGAGGTACAAGTAAGCCTAATCAACATGTGGTCAAAAGATGGAAAAGATAAGCTTTTAACGAGGGAAGCAGAAAAGGAGGACTTAAAAGTAGCAGCAATGTCATCGCCACGACCAGAAGAACGACCTATGTGCAGAATGTAATAGCCAGGAGGAGTAAGAGAGTTAAGGACTGGGGGTGGAGTGTCAGAAGGTAACCATGATTCAGTTAAAAAGAGAAGATCAATTGACTCATCAAGAATATACTGTTGTATTAACTCAGGTTTGTTTACATTTTTTGTAATTGTGGTGGCAGATCGAATATTGACACAGTATGTGGGTAAGTTAGAGGAAGAAAGGGCCAGGATTCAATTCAATATCGCCAGCAAGAATTAAGAGAAAGGAAAGAATGAAATTTAAATGTCATTTAGAATTGAGATTAAGTGAAACCACATGAAGATATGACTTAGAAAAGTATGGCAAAGGTAAAGAATCAAGGCATTGACAAACGGAGGCATGCGGTATAGGTTGGTAAGTGAGTTTGCATGAGGAAGAAATATGGTCAATGGAACTGCTAGTGAAATGGTTGATCATTTGTGGAGTACTGAGGGCTAAAACAAGATAAATGGAAAGAAAAAGCAATGAAAGTACATCTAGAGCATGAAAAATGGGAAATGATTTATTTCTGTGGGTGCAGCAGAAAGAAATCAACCATTTAAAATAAAGGAAAAACATTCTAGGATAAAATGGTATTTAAATGTTAGGATAAAAAGCGCGGTAAAAAATGAAAAATTTTAAAATAAATATGTTTAAACCATTATCGTAAATTAGAAGAAAATAAATGTTTATTGAAATATAGAAAATTATAAGTAATAGACTATAGTAGAGTAAAGTATAAGAGAAACAATTAAGCGAATTAAGATAAAATATTAAATTAGAAACTATAAAAAGATATTGTTTTTAAATAAAAGTGTCATCCGTTAGGCTCTATTTAACGTAATGGTCGGAAACCCGAAGGGCTTCTCTTCAAGACGTCATGTGTACCGGTGTACACTGAAAGGTGAATTCCGGTATTTTACTCCTTGCTCAACTCTACTGGGAATTGATCCCAAGCTGGATCTCAGGTACAGCTATTTAAAACTTCTTGCCGGTATCTAACGCGCTTACACACTGAGCCACTGAAACATACAAATTGTATTCGTTATTCGAATACAATTTGTATTCAAATAACTTAAACGTAGCAGGTATCAGGTTTTGTGCAGCTGCTGCACGTAGTCTAAGCTAGTCGAAACTTTCACCAATCACAGTCTCTAGCTGAGAGATCTACATGTAAGCGCCAGCAGAAAGGAGAAGAAAGTTTAAAATTCTCTTTCCACCTCTAGTTGTTTATATGGCGTACGGACAAAAGCCCAAGGCCCCCGAGTAGTATACTGAAGGAAATTACGCTACCATTTTGCATTTCTGGAACGACCTCTTTTTTATAGTAGCTTTATTTACTATTTTTGTCTCGCTCTCCCCGTTCGCTCACCAAAAATACTAAATAAACTACTATAAAAATCGTTCCAGAAATGCAATAGTAGCGTAATCCCCTTTAGTATACTACTAAAGTATAAAACCATAAATTAATTATTACCACTATTTATTGTAGCGATCCTGGAGCACACATACTATCAGTGCTATATTTTTAGAACAATATTTATACCAACATTAAAATACAATAGGTCTAATATGAATACCATCATCCATCACAACACCCTTTGTATATAAAGGGGATAACCCTACTTTATTCTGTTCATATGTTTTCATCTCTTTCTTATCAAACCGAAAACCCTTATTAAGTCCATTAATAACCTCACCTTTAAACAAGCATTGTATATATTTTTCTTTATTTATAATACTATTACGCTTCTGTAAACCTTTTGATGAAGCCTTAACTTTATTTCCCCATACATAATATGTTTTACTACATAAGGCTACCATACCTTCCCCTTCATATTCTATTTTAAATAACCCAGGAGTTCTATTTGAATATTTATCTGTTGAAAACCATTTATGTTTATTCTCTTCAAACTCACTTTTTAATTCAGGTTTAATTAATTTCTCAAAATCATCAGTCATAGCCATATAAGCCGAATCTGTATCCATTTCTATATACTGGAAATCTGATCTATCAATATATTTATCTATACAATCATAATAAAACTGTAACATCCTTAACTTTGAATCATCATATATACTACATGCAATTTGGATAGGCATATCTTGGTAAACCTTTCTAGCTCTTTTAGTTACTTCGTACACCCCGTTGTATTCTTTTGCACCATAATAAAAATGATCGTTTTTAGCTCTATTGAACTGTACTTCAGTACAATATTTAACCTTTTTGAATCTATTCTTATTCAAACCTGTTCTTCCAAAAGCTGCATTACCAATAAGTTTACACCCTTCAGCAATTATTGCATACTTTGTGTCTCTATCTCCTTTTCTTCTTTCATCTGATACCCATTCCATAAATCCCTTCAATACTCTTCCTCTCTTAGCTTCAATAACACCATGTAATTTACTAACAACACATCCATGCTCTATTAACCATTTTAGTCTTGTAGATTTAATTAATATCTTTTCTGCCTTTAATGTAGCCATAAGTTTTTTACTTTTCGTAGGTTTTCTATCCAACTTCTCAAGTAAATCTTGTGTATATTCTCCACATAGTTTCATCATACTCTCTGTTTTGGAATATTGGACACATCTCACTAAAATAATTTCATTTATCTTCCGGTACTTCAATATCAACTTCCATAAATCCAAAGAACCCCTCAGTCATACCCTTGCGGAATCCGGGATTTACATCCTGCATAAGTTCTTTTCATACTTTACCCAATCACTAGTTTCTTGCCAATATAATTTACCACAAGGCATTTCTTCTCCTATACAATATAGATATAGAGCATTTGCATCATACCCAACTATTTTCTTAACAGTTTTCCCTGCTTGTTCAGCATAACACCATTCCTTTTTAGCTATATCGTAATTTACTCTACTAATCTTCGTTTTATCTTTTTCATGATACTTATGAAATACAATGGATGCGCCACCAGTTATATTTTGTTTTAATTTATAAAAAGCATCCTTATTTTCTTCACTAAATAGCCATATCATAGGATTATACTTTTCCCATCTCAATAGTGCTTTATGTCTGTAAAACTCCTTATACAGTTTATCTGATCTAGCTTTATTACATCTTTGACAAGATAAAACACAGTTATCTTTAACGTGAGGTTTCTTACAATCTATCCTATCTAATGACCAAGTATCTCTACATAGAAAACTCCAACAATAATGACAACGATAATTATCTCTACTAAATATATTTCTAACATCTTCAACTGTCACATTTTGACTTGGATCTCTTTGCTTATCTTCATCTTGTCTTCTATAATTACTTATTCTCTTCTCTAATTCTTTATGCTCGACATCAATATGGAGACAGTAATAATTAGTTCTTGTAGCATTTCGTGAATACTTTTCAAAACCTAATATTTGCCACTGATATAATATATTTTCAGCTAAACCAGGAAGTGAAAATACATCTTTATACATATCTAGTTTAAATGTATAATATAATTCCTTTTGTTTTAAACATGCCTTTAACATTGGCCTAACATCTAAATTATTGTACCATCTCAATAAATCTTTAACAAATACTATTTTCTTTTCCTTACATATTTTCATAAGTATATTAAAATCTTTTTCTTTCAACTTTTCGTCTTTTAACGTTGAATAGAAATCCTCTATTTTTAAATCCTTAACTAGGTAATCCAGCTTATCATAACTATCAAACCATTCATAAAGAAACCAAGCCTTTTGTTCATCAATATCATAGGACTTAATAAACTTACTTAAACTTGTTCCCGGTGCACAGTAATTCATTTGATCCAGAAATAAAAAGCTATTTGCCTTTATCCCTTTATATCTGTTCCCTTCTTTAATAACAAAAGGTGTTTTATCTCTAGCTAATATTTCATTTATGAATCCTTCATTAGTTAGTAAGTTAATATCATAAAATCCGCTATTAAATCCAACAATCGGTATAATAGAACAATAAGATTCAACTTCAGATTTATCTTTTTCATCTTCTATACAATCTAATAATGGCTTCATTTGAATAAACATTAGTTCCTTAGCCTTTGCTGCAATTTTATCAAAATATTCAACCATAAGTTTAGTTAAATCTCTCGGGCTTTGAGATAATATAAATTCTTCTTCTTCTTCCATATTAAACCCTGGTACATTAGTTGCTATTGATACTGAAACTGGTATATGTCTAGTAACGTACTTTAATTTACTTTCTTTTTCTTTTGCAAGTGGAATAAATACCTTGTTTTGGTCATCATAAGCATATTGTTTAACCAGTCTTTTAAATCTAGTGCTGTCTATTTTAATCATTTTCTTAGTTTCTGGATCTCTCACTATTACCCTCTCTACTAATTGTCTCATTTTCTGAAGACGTGATTCCAAATCAAATACCATCATATAAGGATATTTATAGTCTACATCTACACCATAATAATCAGACAACTCTACAATTTTATTTCTTTTGTTTTCCCATAACTTTAGATGTTTATTAAATATATCTATTTGTTCTAAAGTACAAGTACCAATATGTGTTTGTAAATGATTGTTATCTTTAAACCTCATATCACATCTTGTACATAAATATTTCTTGTAACCAACTTTTCAAAATCAGTGATATATGAAAGATGATTAAGATAAAGATTTAAATAAATGGGGTATCGAGCTCCATTGATTGGTGATTTACGAACATGTGATATAGTTCCATTTTCATAATAACTAACTATATTTATAGCATAACGCTTTTTAAACGCTTCATAACAATCTAATTCATTAATATAATCAAACCCTATATAATCATTAATTCTTCTTCTACCGTTATAGAAGTTAGTAAATAACTCTCTCACCCTTGTTTTATAACGATCTGGTCTATATCCTTCAGCTAATGCCAAACATGCCCAAAAACACATTTTATTCTCTACCTTTTCTAAACCTATAATAGTTCTACATTTCTTAATGTATTCTGGCAACTCAATATTGGATCCTATTAGGAAATCCAATCTAGTGATTTCTACATCCATAGCAAACACTCCAAGACATTTTGTATGAGAATCTTTAAGATCTTCTATCAAACGGTTCTCTATTGTCTCTTGTGTTACTCTATGTTTTAGTTGTTTAAGATCATTTAAATCCTTCACTACAAAAAGTTGTTCAAAAAATAAGTTATTAGTCCCTGGTTTATAAAGTCCAATTTCTCCATCCTTATCAGTTACATAACCAAAACTAATATTTAGTTTTATTGCATTATTTTCTTTATGATATATTTTATCAAAGCTTTCATAAATCTTATTTAAAGAATCTATATAATTGAAACATAGTTTTAAATATTTGCTTTCTCTTCTCCATAGATATTTCTTTCTTTAGCTACCATCTCTCTCGCTACTTCATCTGAATCTGATTCATTAAATGTCCAATATGATCCGTCTAATATAGGAATTTCTTCCCCATCACGACGAATCATATCACTTTTTACTTTATCATGTTCATACACTTTAAGTAGCTTTTTAAATGCTGGACCACCTATTTTAATCTCTCTTCTACTTACCGGACTAAAAACAGTTTTAGGTTTTTGTTTTTGTTCTTTATTACCGTCAAGAAGAGTAAACTTCTTGGTTTTTTCATCATAACTATATTCCTTGAGTAGTTTTTTAAATGAAGGAGCACCTACTAAAATCTTTCTATTAGTTTCTGGACTTTTCACAAAAGCTTTAGCTTTAGCTTCTTCTTCTTTCGCAACAGGATTATTATTATTATTATTACTTATAATTATAAAGCTATTGGTTTTTTCATCGTAAGCATATTTCCCCAGTTTAAGGAACTTTTTAAATGCACGACCGACTACGTTAATCTTCTGTTATTATCTGGTCGTTTCACACGAACTTTAGTGCTAGTACCTTTTACTGCTTGACTTTTTTCGTGACTTTTAAAAATGTCCCATAATATTATTAAATTCATCACTTGTTACTATTTGTTACGTCCTAATGTACCTTCAACCTTGTTAATAGTTAAATTATCAAATAACTTTAGCTTTTTCAACTCTTTTCCAATTCTTTTGTCAGCTCCATTCATTAGGTAAAAGATTATATAAAAGAATTTTTCTTTCATTAAATAAATTACTAAATAAATGGAACCCTCTATTCTATCTGGTGATTTAATTAGAAGAGTGAAAAAGTATGATACAGAGGAAGAAAGAAAGCGAGCAAAGTTAAGAGCTGAAAGAAAATATGCAGCTAAAAAGTATTGCTGTGAAATATGTAATAAAACTATGAAGCTAAGCAATTATTCTGATCATATTGAAACAAACCTTCACTTTCGTAATTTTCTTTCGTATACAAAATCCTTACCTGCTACAACAAAAGATGCTATTTGAAGCCAGACTTAGGTGATAATGATGATGAAGAATATTATTGATAATTTTCATAAACATTAAATCTTATAAAAGAAATGTAGCTACTAATCAGCAATAGCTACCCAACGACATTGATCTCCAGGTTTATAGTGACCTTCTACAAAATATTGAAAACCATCTTTTGTAATATTACACGTGTTAATATGCAGAGCCCAATCCTGACTATATCGAGCTGATCTCACTAACTGACTAATGACAACTGAAGGTTTTGTGAATTTGTTAGGGGTATACCCAGCTCCACCGCTAAATCTTGAACCGAGTATATTTTGCTTTCCAAACTCTACATTCATTTAATAGGTAAATATTTTTTGAAATAATTTTAAATGGAGCTTATACTGATAAATGGAAGCGAAGTATTATTGGATATCGAGGAAGAGTAAGAAGCATTCCGATATATTTCCGGAGTCATTCCGATGCTTAATAATCGGTCAATCGAGTTCTGGAAAAACGGCTTTACTTATGCGGATGCTACTTCAGGAAGGTATGTTAGATTACAATAAACTATATGTATTTGGAAGATCACTTCATCAACCGGAATATCAAATACTAAAAGCTGGCTTTGATAATAAATCACCAAAGTCTGATATAACAGAAATCCTAATGCATAATTCTATGATTAATGAACGCGATGAAAAGCCGGAAGTTATATCTGCAGGACTTGCCCAAGAATTAGAAGATGAGGAGAAAGGAGATATATCTTGTGAATATTATGAAGATCCGTCCGATATTCCTGATCCTAAAGAGTTTGATAAACAGGATAAGAATCTAATAATATTTGACGATATTATGACAGATAAGAATCAATCGGCACCTGGTGCATTTTTTACCAGGAGTAGGCATAACAATATCGATTGTATATACATTTCTCAAAATTATTATCATTTACCAAGACATACAATTAGATCAAATTCTAATTTTCTAATATTATTCAACCTAGATCCCGGGGACACAGATCATTTATATAGAGATTCTGGAGCAAGCGTTGATTTTAAAGATATTAATAAATTTAGACAGTTATGTGAACAAGCATGGGCTAAGAAATATGGATATTTAGTTATTGATAAATCTAAAACAAATATCAATGAAAAATATAGATTTCAATTGGAACTTGAAAACCTGTACAGTTAGTTGAAAATATAGTATCCCAACCTATAGATAAAATGCGTAGAGCTACAAAAACCTGTATAGCTTGCAATCTAACAATGTTAAGCTCTAGTCATGCTAAACATGTTAAATCGAAGCGTCATGAAAAAGCTTTCATATAATCTTTCAGCTAATAAATGGACGCACAACTTCTGAAGCTCGCAGATCTAACTATTGATCATTCTTTTATGTACTTGGATACAAGCCGATAAATACAAAATTTGGAGATACTTATATTATCAGATGTACACACATCCTTAACGAGGAAGAATTTGAAATGTTCGCAACTAAATTAATAGCTGCATACATTTCTGAATATTCCCCTAAAGATAAATTCTCATTCACTGTTAGAAAAAATTCTAAATACACATACGCTCAGATTTCTGGACAAAATCCAAACTCATCTTATATTCCATTGAATTAATTTTCATTCCACTAAATGGAACTATATTGTCTTAAATATAAAAGTAAAACTTCAACTTTAAACTTAATTGAATCCGTAACTAAAAATAATAAACCAATACTTAAAGGAAAATGTGAAGTTTGTGGATCTAAAATGAATAGATTTACATCCAAATCTACAACTGGAGGGGATATAGTTTCATCTGTAATTTCTAAAATACCTATTGAATTTCATCTTAGAACTCTGAAAGGTAAGAAATATTCATTCTGCTGTCCAAATACAAAGCTAGAAAGAAAGATTAAATCCTGATGACACACCAAAAGAATGGTCAAAGCCTATAAATAAAGTTGATGAAGTTTGTTTAAAACATGATTTAGCTTATAGAGATTCTGATTTAGGAAAGGGAACTAGGCGTGAAGCAGATAAGAAGATGTTACAAGAACTTGATAATCTTAAAGATTTGAATTTTAATGAAAAATTAGGTAAAGCACTTATCAAACCGATTATAGCTACAAAATATAAATTAGGTTTAGGAACATTAAAAAAACAAAATCGAAGAAGCTAAAGAATTACACAAACCCATAATAAAGAAATTTAAACGAGGAAAAGTTATAGTGTATAATATAGATGATATATGGTCAGCAGATTTAGTTGATATGAGGCAATATTCAAAGCAAAATAAAGGATATAATTACATTCTCACAGCAATAGATGTATTCTCAAAATATGCTTGGGTAACACCGATAAAAGCTAAGACAGGTAAACAAATGATTGAATTATTTCAACAATTATTTAAAAAAAGAAAACCTAAACAATTATGGACTGATGCAGGAAAGGAATTTATTAGCAAAGAATTTAAGAAATTCCTAACAGATAATAGAGTAGAGTTATATCAAACGTTCAATGAAGGTAAGGCTGTTGTTATTGAAAGATCTATTAGAACTATTAAAGAAAAGATGTGGAGATATTTTACTGAAATAGGGAGTAATAAATATTTAAATGCTTTACCTAAACTGATTCATGAATATAATAATACAATTCATTCTACAATCAAAACGACTCCAACTGAAGGATCAAAGTTGGAAAATGAACACAAGATTAGTTATATACCACAACCTACTAAAGAGAAACCTAAATTTAAAATAGGTGATAGAGTTAGAATTTATAAATATAAAAAATTATTTTCAAAAGGTTACGAAACAAATTGGACTGAAGAAATATTCACTGTATCTAAAATTATCAAAACATCTCCTATAACATATAAAATAAAAGATTTAAACGGTGAAGATATTATCGGATCTTTCTACAAACAAGAATTGAACTTATCATCATTTTAAAAATATAGTTAATAAATGAGTTCAATAATAAGGTTTAAAGAAGAGTTGATGAATGGAGAAAATCAAGAATTGCTCAAGAAGGTATCCACTCAAAATAGAAAATTAAGGAAAAGATTTGATGATGAAGTAATTGTTAAACAAAATGTACAAACAGATCTAAAAAAAATTTACAAACCTATTACAGATACACAACAGTTAACTGTAAGTAAACAGATTACAAGAACGGATGATTTGTTTCAGCATTTGTTAACAGACTTACAAGGTAAACATGACAGATCATCACGTTTACTTGCAGATATTATTAGAGGTTTAGTGAGATGTAAGGATGAAACTAGAAAACAAGGTTTAGATATTATCAGCTCAATAGCTAGACAACCGTTATTTGCAGAATTAATTAACAAATTAAATAACTATCCAGAATTGGTAAAGAAATTATGCATTCTGATGGTATACAGAATCTTAATGAACAAGATAGAAAAACACTAGAACCTTTAAATCATCTCAGTGACGATGATCTAAGAACACTCGTACAATATTATGGGATACAAGAAAAGATTAAAGCCACAGAATATGAGGAGTAAGATGTACAATTACCTACTTACACATATTCTGTATTTCAAGAAAGTCCAACTGATAATAAAATGTATAAAGAAGTAATGGCTAGTTTAATGAAAAGAAATCCTGGAATAAATAGTAAAGGTAAACATGGAATCGTAACTGTTTCACCTATCTTTTATTACGAAGAAAATGATCCTGATACTGTGAAATTTGGTAAATACAATGTTCTATTCAAAGATAACAAAATTAAAATTGGAGACAAAGAATATATTCTTACACAAGGTTTAGAGTTATTGTTGAATAGAGTTAATCCCAATTTAGATGAAAGAATATTAGATACAGATTTAGATAATTATTTAACAGTATGCATTGATTCGGGATTAGATTACAAGCAAAATCAAACAATAGGTAAAAAGTTACATAGCGTGCTTACAAAATTAAATAGATTGAATGAATTGGATAAAGGTGTTCAAGTGATAGGTAATGGTCTAAATACAATAATTCTACCAGATAATGTAGATACATTAAAAGAACGATTAAACCTTCTGATTGGGGAATATTCTGCAGGAAATGAAAGTATGTTTAATGAAATTAATGCTATTTTAGATATTTTATTCAATAAAGGAATAATAACTAAGAATCTACTAAGTAACATAATACGCAAAATTAAATAATAATAAATGCAACAAAAATTAATTAATTTACCTGAACCCATTTCTGCTTACTTTCAGAAAAAGCCTATATCTAAAAATATACTCATATCATACAATAATTCATCTGAACTTTGTACAACTAAATTTCCTAATCCTATTATTCTTAATGATTATGATCTAGAAATTGCACTTGTAAATTTAGAGACATGGTATAGTTTTGCAAATATTACATTAGGAAATAATAATTTTAAATATTCGGTAGATGGGGGAAATAACAATAGAAATTGGAACATACCAAATTGAAGCAATAAATGATGAGATTCAAAGGTTGATGAAACTAAATGGAGATTGGGATTCTGTTAGTAATGCTTATTATATAACTTTATCACCTAATACTTCAACTTTGAAATCGATTATTGATATAACCAATTCAGACTATAAAGTTGATTTTACAATACCTAATTCACTGAGAAGTATATTAGGTTTTGATGATATAATTTTATCAAAAGGACGTAATGAATCACAATATATTATTAACATTATCGAGTTCAACAGTATATATGTTAATTGCGATTGTATAACTGAATCGTTTGTTAACGGAATATCATCTCCAGTTCTATATTCATTTGGACCTAAGGTGCAGCCAGGTTTTAGAATTGTAGAATCGCCAGTAAATCTTGTTTATTTACCACTGAATAGAAAAACATTGAGTGAATTTAGTATTTGGATAACAGATCAAGATGGAAGACCTATAGATTTTAGAGGAGAGAATATTACTTGTAGATTTCATATTAGAAGTTCATACTAAATAATTTTTATCCAGCATTCGCTCCCATAGTCGAGATGACGCTCTTGCTACTTTAGACATTATAGTAGTGTATGCTGCTGAGTAGGAATAATATATATGCTCTAAAGTGAATCTTTAGGAAAAAGTTCTAAAAGGAATCGTTTCCGCTTTGTTTTATGAACAAGAACCCTGAGAACACTATTGTACCCCACGCTACTGAATTTGCTTGGAGATTATCTATAGCTTCAGGTATCGAAAAACCTAGGTATATCGTTGTAGGCTTTCAATCTCCGGCAGCTAATCAAGCAGAAAATAATTATGCTATATTCAATGCTAATGTGCAAGTAATTAATGCTTATGTTGAGTTGAATAGTGAAAGATATCCTAGCAAAGATTACATAACTAATTACAACAGTAATCAGTATGCTCAATTTTATAATTCGTTTAAGGAATTTAAGACAAACTATTCTGAAGATGAAGAAGAGAATGATTGTATATCGTATCAAGCTTTTAAGGAGTTGTTTAGGTTATGCGAATTTGATGTATCGAAACAGTCTGAGAGACTTAAAAATACTGTTGTAGATATCAGAGTAACTTTTAAGTTTAGTGCAAATGTTCCCGCAAATACTACAGCTTATGCAGTTGTATATCACGATAGAATTTGGTCGATAGAATCAGATGGTAGTAAGCAATATATCAGATATTAGAATTTGTGGCTAAATAAATGACATTAACTAAAAGTCAGATAGAAAAAATTGCTATTGCGATAATTCAAGAATTGCAAAATAGTAATAAGTATAAAGTTGGTGGGCTTTTACCGCTAGCAGTATTAATTCCTATTATTGCTGCTGCCTTGGGATGAGTAAGTACAGTTGCAGGAACTGTTGCATGAAGAGTCCAACAAAGTCAAGCTGATAAAGAAACTGCAAGACATAATAGAGCGCTTGAGGATCAATTAAAGAAGATTGGAACAGTTATTAGGAAAAAGAAAAATTTGGATGATCTGGTTTGAGCCATTGGCGATGTCAGTAAGATATTCGACCGCGGATCAGTAAGTGTGGGGTTCAAATCCTGGACTCATCTTTTTCTCTTCTCTCTCTCTCTCTCTCTCCCTCTCTTTCTCTCTCTCTTTCTCTCTCTCTTCACTCACTGTCTCTTTCTCTCATATCTCTCTCTCACTTTCTATCTCTTTCTCGCTCTCAGTAATACTGACAACAATAATAACACAAATTTAAACGACATACTCTAGTAGTACTGAGGTTAGAATATTATTGCTGTAGGTTATCAGGTTGAACTGGTTTTAGAATATCGCATATTTTCCGGAAAGCTGCTGATCTCATAAGCCATTCTCTCTGGGGAAACTGCGTAGTTGTGTCATGCATGAGATGATATTTCAATATATACCCATAGGATTATTTCAGTTATTAGTTACAGCCAATCTGTTGCTGAAGGTCGAAAGAAACTGCGAAGAATCTTTCTATATAGTCCTAGTGCAGCCTTACTCTGAGCACTCACTCCTAAAGACAAAACGATGTAATAGTTCGATGCAGCTTTGTTGCGTTTAGAAGGCGAAGCCTTTGGGCTCAGATAACGGTGGTGCCTTCGGGATGAGACGCGTCCCATGCGGAGATATACAGCGAACGTCAGTGTCAACAAGGACGGGTTGATATGAAAGCTACTTTCGTTTAATTGCAATTGTAATCATGTTTCTTAGTATAGGCAATAATTGTAATAATAAAGTAAATTAATATTAAACGAATAAATTATCTTTCGCGTCGTGTTCTTCACAGTCTCACAAGCAGCCTCTCTGGCTACAATGGCAGCAGATCCTGTACCTGAGTTCTGCAGCTAGTTTCCTCAACACCGAGATCATCGTCGTCTTCCGAGATCGACGTTAAACTATATATATATATATATATATAGATACATGTATTTATATATACCTACCTATCACGATACGACAATACTATGGCGAGCCCTTTCGCATGCGGGCATCCCTTCCTCGAAGGAACCAAGCGGGTTGTCTAGGTCAGATGGTAAGCGCCCGGATGGCTTAACCTTAGTGCCTTGATGCAATGGCAAATTTGCCGTATGGGATATTACGGTCATTGACTATATTGCAAATTCCTATCTGAATACAACTTCAGTCATTGCCGGTGGACCTGCTGAACTTGCCGCCTCTCAGAAAATGGACAAGTACCGCGATCTTTCCTTAGAATACGAAGTTGCTCCGATGGCCATTAAAACCATGGGCTCCATGAATTCCGATGCAGTTGATTTCATTTATGGCACAGGAAGGCTAATTGCAGAGCGAACCGGCGATAAGCGAGAGACCTCTTTTCTTTGGCAAAGGTTTTCCATAACTTAGTGAAGATTTAATGCAATCCGCTTTAGCAATTCTTTTAAGCAGCTAGATGGCCTTGAGTAGCCGGGTGGCGATTCAGCACGTATTGCTCCAATATCAAATTTTTATCAAACCCCTGGTTCTTTACACCCAGGTTAAAATTTTAAAAAATAATTTTAAAAAATAATTTTTAAAAAAATAATAATAATAAAGATTTATCAATGTATTTCACTACATTGGAATGTACGGTATGCACTATTTATATTATAATATATAGGGCCTACATTTTATTTCATACTTTAGTTTGCACTTATTGAGAGGACAAATGGGTCCAACTTTGATCAAGAATTAAGGCCAACATAAGAGTTTCGTTTTTTCCATTTATTATTTAGCCTCAAATTATTGTGTGACAGTATGGCTTCTGAAGATGTTGTGCAACTTAGAAGGCAACTTAAGAGATGTTTCTGCAACTGTAGGTATTAATCTAAACCTATGCAGGTGCCAACCTAATGTTGCCTAACTGACCAACTATAGGGAACTACGAGAGGTGTCGGGGTTTCTACTAGAGATGGGAATCGAACCGAACCCGAACCGAACCGAACCCAAAAATCTGGAATTTTGACCGAACCGAACCCGAACCCAGACTCTGGCCGAACCCGAACCCAGACTCTGGCCGAACCGAACCCGAACCCAGACACTGACCGAACCCGAACCGAACCCGAACCCTGTCTTCGTCCAAACCGAACTGAACCAAAATCTTGAAGTTCCTTTCTCCTTCGCCAGCCTGAAATTATATAAAGATAGTAAAAACAATACAAATATATTATATTAGTTTTTGCATTTACATGTCTTACAGTATCCAACAGCATATATTCAGGTATGGCTGGTTCCGACACAAATTTTAAAATTAATAACAGATAGCGATACAAAGGAATGGTAGCGGGAAACGAGACTGGTCTACAGAAGATAATGGATAATCTGAATGATATGGCATTGAAATATGGAATGAAGATTAGCATCAAAGAGACAAAAGTGATGAGAGTATCCCAGAATAGAGGTGAAGGCTTGAAGCCAATATTATAATAAACGTTACGAAATTGGAACAGGTAAGGAGTTTCAAATACTTAAGTCATGCTATAACAGATGATGGGAAATGTGAGACTGAAATATATAGTAGGATTGCACAAGCAAATGAAGCTTTTGATAATAGGAAACTTTTAACAAAAATCCTAAAGAAAGACACTAAGATAAAGACAGCGAAAACCTTGGCACGGACCACGCTATTATATGGATCTGAAACATGGACATCAAGGAAAGAAAATGTCAGGAAACTAGAGGCATTGGAAATATGGATATGGAGAACAATGGAAAAGATTAGCTGGACTCAAAAGGTTACAAGTGAGGAAGTTCTGGAGAGAGTTGGTACAGATAGACAGCTGATAAATGTATTAAGAAATAGGAAGAAGAGTTGGATAGGACTCATTCTAACAGGGGAGAGTCTATTAAAAAAGGACATAGAAGGCAGAATGGTACGAGAAAGAGGCATAGGCAGACCAAGATTATAAATGTTAGATGATTTTAAGATCCACTCATATGTGGACATGAAGAGGAAAGCGGAAGACCGAGAAAAGGTGAGGCTTTATATACCATTGATCTGTAATAGGCAGTGCACTAAGAGAGAGAGAGAGAGAGCATTACAAAAATCACTGGAATTTCAGACACTTCTAGTTTATTACTAGTTCAGTTGATAGCAAAGGGTATATATTATGATCATTTTTCTGTAGAAGTACATGTGGTTACCAAATAGTCCTTATTTCACATTTTATGTTAATAAATTGCACTTTGTCTGTGAACTATTGCATCAAATTTTAGCCAAGACATTTCCATTTAATTATTAACGTTTCTAACATATTGGCCTAGTGACAAAATTTATTTTTAAATGGATGAAGCATTCTGTTTTCTGGTTATAATCAAGGATAATAGTAAAGATACCGTATGAAAGCTAAATTTTTTTATGAACATTTGTCTGTCAACTTACAGTATTTTAAGAAATGTACAGGAATAAATACCACTTCTCTCATTTTTTCATTGCCATATTTTTACTCAGGTGAAAATGTGTCAGTTACTATGACTTCACGTATTTTAAGCATATTTACTATAAACCATTTTAAACATGTTTGTCATAACCATGATTATTATAATTAAAGTTAAACAATTGCAACATTATCCAAACCAAACCATTTCGAACTCGAATCGAACTCTCGCGAGTTGGAAAGCAAGTCGAACCCGAACCCTTGTTCTAACCGAACTCGAACCGAACCGACCTTTCATTTTCAACAAACCGAACCGAACTCTCAAATTGTCAACTGTTAACCGAACCCGAACCGAACTGAACTTTTATTTTCAACGAACCGAACCGAACCCGAACTCTGAAAATTCATAAAATTCCCATCTGTAGCTTCTACTACCGACTCGGCATCTAGCCTCCTTGCCTACAGTTTACTCGGATTTATTTATTTTATTTGAGTACTACGATTGAATATTAATAACACGAACACATTGTTCAGAGGATTCCCTTATGGTTACAGATTTTAAGCTTAAAGGAGAATAAGTCAATGTATAATATGTAACCAAAATTAACACAAATAGAATATTACGGTCAACTGGGAGGATGCGACTCCACAACTATGACACAAGACTCTGGAAAACGTGCAGATCTACATTGTACGAGTCTTTATATAGTCACAGAGATATACAGAGAGGGACAGAAATAGACATATGCTCCTATCCATAATCAAAGACTTAGACATACATCGCTCAGTCTTATGCGAGCGTCAGAGGAACACCGACAGAGACCGCTAGGTTATAAACCACTGAACAATTGGACATGGATTATCAAATGTGGAGTATCTTTATCAAGTTTATCAAATAAGGGATTACCTTTACAACACAAGCCATATACATAATTTTATAAACCGGTAAGTTACCACAAATGCTCGGATTTTATCACAATCCGATATATTTCCAATTTCCCTATAACAGTGCCACCCGGACATTTACAAAATGGAAGCCATAAATTATAAATGGCTTTCATTTTGTAGTATTCCAACATTTGAATCCAGGGAGCAGATATATGTGAGTGAATACTACCAACTCACCAGGTGTCGCGTGTGAATGTCACGTCTCCAAAAGAAGCTACACTACATGTGAACTTAAAATTCAACGAAATAATTATCTACTCTTAAATAATTCTATAATGTAACTTAGGCAAGCCAATATTAATATTGTCTATAAAACAATTTCTAGGCAATCTAGGAAATACAAGCATTCATTTGCCAAAGCATCAGGATTACGTTCTAAATAATACTGGACTCAGTGAGACGTCACAATGTAGGCCTATATTGTTCATAGTATAGTAACTAGACGTTCTGCAATTTACTCGGTAAAATATAGCATTAATAAGCAAAATGTAAAATACTACGCAAAGCAAAGCAATGAAATCATAGAAACAATTGCAACAGTATTTATTTATAACAAAATTGCAAAATTGTCTCATTTTTTATCTGGCAAAATAATGTCTCCCAAATACTGAGTTATCTGCAGACTCATTAAGAGCTTTATTTAACGTTATTTATAATCTCTTTATTTTGTTATGCCTTATATGCATATACACATAACACACATACTTAGATACCTATACACATATGCATATATGCACATACGCACATGATAGCTTGCAAAAAAAACCTCAGACGGTATAATACAGTACATCCGGGTATAATATGAATTGAAGTTACCCCCTCGAATAATGAAGTAATGAAGTTACACCCTAGAAAGATTAACCAATGCTTTTAATTAAAGTCCTGTATGAAAATTAACTTTACAAGGCCGAAATTTGCTTCCAGTGATTGGACAAAGGTTTACTTTGAAACACATCAAGAATATTAACAGTAAAACAGAACTATTAGTACTGAAAAATAAAGTTAGCAAAGTTTATACTAACACAAGAGACATAGGCCTACTACAAATTCAAAAAGAAAATATTCTTAAAAATGTTAGGGGGAATTTCTAGCAACCTTAATGGGTTCGTTATGTCTGTCTCCCGATGTGACTATTTCTCAGAACAGTCTATTGCATTAATCTATTATCAGCTGATCAGTGATAGCTGTCCTTGAGATCCTGGGATCAATTCAAGATAGGGCCAGTCGAAGAGTGAAGTCTCGGACATTAACCATATTCCAGTGTCCTGGTGTCTTGAGAGGAAGCCTTCCTGGCTACTGAACCTGACGTTAAACCCGCATTTTGAAGAGTTTCCATACGGGTATTTTCTATAGTAGGCCCAGTCATATTGCAAATTATACTGTTTATGCAGCAATTTAAATCAAACAAACAATAAAATGCAAAAGTATATAAAATATTATTTATTTATATTCAGAAACTTAAAACATTTTGGTATTTCAATTCAGTTTTCCGCACAAAACCACTTTCCCATCACTGCTAGAGCTGAGTGCAAATCCTACCTGGGAGTCACACAGACGATCAGACAGGATGTAAACAGTCAAATAGCCTATTCATTGCTAAACTGTTAGTACTTTGGTAATTCAGTAATTTAGTAATTTATCTATACGACCCAAACAGTTGTTACATGTCGTGACCAGTTAATGGTTATTTTGTATTTTTTTATGTGGTCGACAATTTGCAGTGAAATGGACCCAACACAGAGTTTTAACCATCCTGAGAGTTGCACAACCAGGAAAGTACAAGTGTAGTTTAAGACGATCTGTAAGTTATAATATAATTGTATAAACGATATCATAGGACAATAATGTCTGTACCTTATCAAGAGAGGCCACAAAATGAATAAAAGTATCCGTGTATAAGAGTGACCTGCTCATCAAACAAATATATATAGGCAATTAACCGATACATTTGAGCAAGTCTGGTACCGTTATAAGATATTTGGAGAGATTCAATGGGATTACTAAAGCAAAACACACTATATCTCTACATACATAGACTATTATAGGCTAAAGCCGAGGCCCAATTTAACGTCAGCTTCTGACTGAACGCATACAGGAATTAAAACCGGCACATACTGATCAGCCGCCAAAGGGCTACATGTTCTTGCTGCTGGCTTAATTGACCAATTACATATGACAATGCTCTAAAGGTCAGTAATACGTGCTTGTAACAAGTCATACATGAATGAAGCAAGTCAGGGTTTAATGTCCGTGTCACATGCGAAGATGATATCAGGGAGATATTATACCTGCTAACTGATTCAAACACTAAGAGTCACTAGAAAAATAACTTGAACGTCTTCAGTTTATGTATAATATGTCACAAGTACTTCATATAAGAGAAAGAAACTTCATAAGCTCTTCCCATATAACAGGTTTATTAGTAGTTGGTTTCTATGTTCATCCATGATCCACTATTTGTACTACTGCCACGAAACCATTCTAGCGATTTTGCAGATTTAATTATATTTTATTGTATATAGAATATTCAACAGAACAAAATATAACTGATTACTTTATAATTCTTATGAATTTGTACGACTAGGTCTGAAAATGGCAAAGGTTCAGTTGCAATGAGCATTATATAAGAAGAGTCAGAAAAGTTTTTCCGAGTTAATGGCCACTTAAGAACCGGTGCAATCCAATGCTGCATCGGTTACAAAAATCATTCGAGTACAGAATTCATCAAAGAGAATCATAACTTCAAATCTAATCATCGCATCAGAACACTGCTCTCTTATCTGCCTAACAAACCCGGTCATTGTTCTATATCATCATGAAGTAATAGATCAACCAACAGCAAGCGAAATTGTAATTTTAAAAGAGAGGGAATTAGATTTTAAGAGAGAGAGAGAGAGAGTGAAATTATAAGAGAGAAAGAGAGAGAGAGCGAGTGCAAACAGACTCACAGGCAGGCAGACGTCATATCCTAGTTTTTAATATTTGTCGGGCCTCAGCAGACACTAGCTCCAACTAATGGGCCATTGCTGCTAACTTTATGCCTTACACAAACTATTGGTACTAGCGCATACTGAGAGGTTCTAGCATATTTTAAATATTATATTTCTATAGATTGTTTTAGTATACTTCTAAATAAAATAACGTAAAGATTTTAGTCATGTTTTAACTATATTATGATGTATCAAACAACCACAACGTCTATTCAGGTAGACTTGCAGAGAGATTCTAATAAGAGCCAAATGAATCGTTAAGAGAGTCAAGTCTTATTATTACAATATCTTGTTTAGAGTTAGATGAAGAATAGACCAACCGGTGACTGCACGTATTGCAAAAGGCGACCAACGGACTAGGATTATTATTACTATGATTATTATTATTGATATTATTATATTATTATTATTATTATTATTATTATTTTACCCCGGTGTTAAGAACCTGGGGTTTGATAAAAACGATTCAAACAATACGTGCTGAATCGCCGCCCGGCTACTCGAGGTCATCAATCGGCTTAAAAGAATTGTTGAAGCAGACTGCATGAAATCTTTGCAAAGTCATGGAAAGCCTTTGCCAAAGAAAAGATGTCTCTCGCTTATCGCCGGTTTGCTCTGTGATAAGTCTGCCTATGCCATTAATAAAGTCAACTCCTTCGGGATTCATCGGGCGCATGGTTTCAATGGCCACCGGAACAACTTCATATCCTGAGGACAGATCACGGTATTTATCCAACTTCCTAGAGGCGGCATGAACATCTGCTCCACCGGCTGTGACTTAAGTGGTATTCAGGTAGGAGTTTTGCCATAGTGTCAATGACCGTGACGTCCCATACGGCACATTTACCGTTGCACCAGGGCACTAAAGTCATGCCGTCCGGACGCTTGCCGTCTGATCTGGACAACCCACTTGGTTACTTAGAGGAAGGGATGCCTGCTCTTGTATATATATATATATATATATATATATATATATATATATATATATATATATATACATATATATATATATATATATATATATACATATATATATATATATAAATGCCTGAGGATAAAATGAGCTGAAAGTAACTGTTGTAATTCATTTCACCTTTGTGTTCAGTTACCCGTATTTCTCACGTCTTTCGTGCTTAACATTTTTCAAATGTTTGTGCAATGTTTATCATGTTTGTTTATTTTTGTCCTGTAAACTTGAATTTCTTTAGCGATCATGCCATATCGGTTTTACTTATCACAGCGAATCTAATACTTTAAAGATATTTATCATTAATTTTTAGCCACTTAATTGCTATTTTTATAAAAAGCGAACAAAATAAAATATTTATCATCAAAATTATAGCTAATACCCAGGGACTGACTGCATGCTTGAAAAGTAACTGGATATCTGGCTTCAATTAATTGTTCTGACGTTAGGTTTTGTTACAATGAGTGCAAATATTAGAATGCAGCTTTGCTTCTGTTTGAATTTTTGCATCATATGGGGCTTATGATAAGGTACTAAATGTAGTTACATCGGAGAGGCCTACTTTCAATCCTTGTTCGCAGTCTCGACATTGTATTGCTTTTATTTCACTCGCTACCTTAATATTAGGGGGCTTTTGGCATCTACACTTGCATCATATTTGGGATTTATCAATAAAATATATACTCTGGTGCGGAAATGAATATAGTGCGAAATATATAATTAAAGAGCTCCTAACACATATTTACTTTGCTTACACTTTAATCATCATCATCATCATCTTCCCTTGAATCCCAGTTCAACCAGGGTCGGGATACGAATAGACTGTCTTAAATCCTCTCTGTCCCACATCACAATATCAGTCAATCCCCTATTTGAGATTTTTCCATTCGATAAAATATTTTGTAGCAATTTCTGGAGCCTAGGCGCTCACCAACTGAGAAGTAGGAACAAGGCAGAGAATTACAGACCAATTAGTTTGACCAGTATTGCAGGAAAATTTGTGAAAGTATAATTAAAGATAATATTATATCTTTTTTAGACAAAACAGCCTAATATATATCATCTTTATTCACCAAAATACATGGCAGTAAGAACAGAACAGAAATGAAAAAAAAACTAACGAACAGAATAACAGAAATTACGGATTATCCATTAAAGAGTCTGTAAGTAGACAAATATAAACTAAAATCGCCGTTTATCTTAGGATCGACTTTCCATAAACTAATTAGGTTAATATACCTTCAAAATAAGTCCAAACTTTATGTCTTATTTTATCAATAGAATCATCATTCTGAATTGCTTATTTATTTTTAATATTAACATAATCCATATAATCAGACTTATCTAAATCTAGCTTACTATCCAAACAACTACTATATGGTAGTCAGCATGGTTTTATTAGTGGACGTTCCTGTTTAACAAGTTTAATAGACTTTTTGGAAAATATTACAAGTGAATTAGATAAAGGTAATTGTATAGATGTGTTATATTTAGATTTTGCAAAAGCATTTGATAAAGTACCCAATAATAGATTAATGGGAAAGTTAGAGGCACACGGTGTACAGTGTAATATTTTTAGGTGGGTTGGTAATTGGTTAAGTGATAGACGGTTAAGAGTAGGACATATGTGCTAATGGATAATTTTCTAGATGGACACCGGTGAAAATTGGTGCCCCACAAGGATCAGTCTTCGGTCTTCTGCTGTTTCTGATATATATTAACGACATAGACATAGACATAGGCCTAGTATCAAAATTTAGTAAATTCGCAGATGATTCAAAAATAGCAAAAATTGTAAATAATAAAGCAGATGCAGAGGTTCTAAAAGAAGACATTAAGATTACAAAATTGGTCTACAAGGTGGCAGATGGATTTTAATAGCTATGTGTGTAATATAATGCTTATAGGTAAAATGAGTTTAAGTGCAGAATATACTTTAACTAATAAAATACTGCAAAATACTACTTCTGAAAGAGATGTAATAGTGGATAATTCATTAAAATTCAGTGAGCAATTTAATAAAGCTGCCAATAGTGCAAATGCTGTTATAGGTACAATAGAAAGAACAATGGCAAGTAGAAGAAAAGACAGTTCATTAAAATTATATAAAGCATTGGTAAGATCCAAACTTGAATATTGTGTTCAGGCCTGTTGTCCCCATCTTAAGAAAAATATAGAGGAATTAGAGAAAGTCCAAGCTAGAGCAACAAGATTAATTAAGAATTGTAGTAATGTAATTATGAAAATTGTTTAAAATAAACTGGATTGATGTCTTTAGAAGAGAGAAGGTTAGAGGCGATTTAATAGAAGTTTAAAAGATGCTTAATGGTTTCATTAAAGTAAATTATAACAATTGGTTTCAATTAGCAAATAATAACAGAACTAGAGGACACAAATACAAGTTAATTAAATTTAGAAGTAGGATTGAGATACGCAAAAAATTTTCTGTCAGAGAGTTGATGGTGTTTGGAACGGACTGCCAGAGGAAGCCAAATTTGTCAATCAATTTAAGAATAGATAAGATAAGTATATAAAGTGTAGTAGGGAAAGGTGTGAAGTAGCAGTATATAAGTAATAGGCTGAGTTGTGTGGTTGCACAGTCATATTAGAGTGTATAAGTTTTGCTAGTTAAGTAGAGTTTATATAGTTTATTTAGCTCTTTGTGTATAATGGCCATTGTCTTTGCTGTAATGTTTGGTATGTGTGGTTTTGAGGATGTGTAGGCCTAGGTCTGTTGTAATTTGACAAGTATTAGCATATTGAGTAGTATTAAAACCTGTTAGTTTAAAGGTTATAAGTACAGGTATGTTGGTTTCCTGTATTAGTACAGGTTATTATGTAAATATGTTTAATATGTTATGTTATGCTAGATGTGTAGGTAAGTTTTATTTTATTTAGTGTGGGTCTAGCTGTGCTTTCTGACCCAGTGTCGTTATTTTATGTTAACTGAATGCCCTTTCTGTCGTTGACGTTTGCTTACAATTAAATAAATTTAAGTAACATTTATTGCATTCGTCTGGTTCTGTAGACCAGCAAATCGAATGTAGAACAATAATGCTCATTATTTTAAGTCGCGTGCGGCATACAATGTACTTTCAACTCAGGATAACTAAATCTTTCTCTCTCACTCTCTCTCTCTTCCTCCCTCTCTCCCACTCTCTCTCCCTCTCTCTCTCTCACTGAGGCAACGTGGAACAGGGCCTCATTATTTTAGAGATTTTCGATTGAGATTGTTTTTTTACAAGTTCCCATGTTTTTTTTGTCTTTTTTAAACATCCTTGATTGGATATGCTTAGTGCAATCTTAACTTTAGTTAATTTATCACTATTTTTTAAGTGGACTTAATTAAATTAAGTCAGTCAAGTATGGGTTTACTGAACCAGCGTACAGCTCCCAAGTTCCCATGTGCAAACCTAATAATGCTCACACGTATTCTTCATTTCATATTTGGTTACATGCATCAGATTCTAATCTGACATAAGTATCCTATAACGGCTTTGAATGCTAGTTGCTGAAATTCTTATCACTTGTATTGGAAAATTTCCAAAATCGCTAGCATTTTATTACTGATAAACCGAATATTATAAATATTTGAAATATATATCTTTCTCCTTCTATATTATATTCCTTTAGTGCTCAAAATCTACTAATTTTATAATTTGACTATTTTCTCGTTATTACTTTTCTCGTTTCCTCCTGAATATCTTGCTGGCCTTCAAGAACTGATTGCCGTGGAACTAAATTTTAAATTGATTTTACATATCAGGGAGATCCTATAAAATATCGCTTCTGAAAGCTCATTTAATTAACATTTAGTGTTCTTATTAAGCTCTTAGTATTTTTTTCTTTCTATTATGAGACTCCATATATTAATTGGCAGGTTATTTTTTCTGCTGCTAACTTCAGTATTCTATTGAAAAAATAGCAGAGCGACACTGGATCAGAAAGCATCAAGGGCTTGTGTGCTACCACAAATGCAGAATTAAATCTACGATTTTAACCAACATCGGTACATTATCAATGAACGTCTACAGCTTCTACATTTAAATTCCTACTTTACTTTGACTTTATATATTTAGCATTTTTAAGCCTATATATTTAACATTTAATTTCTATACCTACATTTTCTATATGTCTGTATTTTCAGATACATATTGTAAACTTTTAATCGTGAAAAGTTACCATGACTCGTAAGAAATCGGAAGAAGAGTTCGGGAGATCAAACCCGAGCCTGGCTACGACTTTGCTCACCACGGCTCTCATTAGCACGCAGTTTATATCCTATGCTCAAGGTTTCACTAACAGTTATTGTAAAATTATTGATGTAGCGCATATACATATACATGTAAATCGACCTATCGATTCATCTACATGTATATTTATCGATTTAGTAGGTATTTATTATATTATCGATTAAGTACTTTCAGAATCTTGCTCTTTCACCTTCTCGATCCGCCAAAAACTTTGGAGTCGTATTTGGTGGAAACCTTGACTTTAAATCCCATATCTCTTCTGTTGGTCGCGCTTCTTTCTTTTAGATTCGTCAGATTAGGCATATACGTCCATCCCTCACTAAAAATTCAGCCACTATCCTTGCTAATTCTATAGTTCATTCAAAGCTCGACTACTGTAATTCATTATTGCATGGGTTGCCTACTTCTCCTCTTAATCTTTTACAGCACGTCTAAAACTCTCTTGCATGTGTTGTTTGCAAGTCCTCTCGACTCCAATTTCGCTCTCTTTCTCTACTTCGCAGTCTTCACTGGCTCCCTGTTAATGAACGCGTAAAATATAAAATAGCTCTATTAACCTTCAAAATTTTGCGATTTGGCAAGCCTTCTTACTTATCTGAAATTCTTCTTCGCTATCGTCCCACACGTGCACTTCGTTCCACCGATGCAAATCTTCTCTCTGTTTCAAATATTATCACGTCATTGGGCAGACGTTCATTTTCTTATGCAGCACCCACAATCTGGAACTCTTTACCTGCTAATCTTCGTTCCTGTATTTCTCTTTCAACATTTTCTAGTAAGGTTAAGATTTACCTTTTCCCAGCATTGACATAATCAATCTACCCTGACCATTTTTGATCACCAGACTGGCTTTCGTTTAGGAACTTACTTCTCCTCAGCACATTTCTTTTGCAGATTGGTCTGGATGAACTGATCTATAGTGATGCGTGCTGTTGGGGACGTTCCTGACATCATCCCTGGACGAGGAAACGGACGTTAAACCTTTATTATTGTTATTATTAAATTTAGTGCATCATTTTTATTCAATTCTCTGAGATTATTGAGAACTAAATAAGATTAATTTTTATAGGTAAGTTAGTAAAGATTAAAAAAGAGATGCTAATGTGTGTCTAATAATAGTAGACGAAGAACTAAGATCAGGAGGAACTGTGTTCCATTAGGGGCC
Organism: Enchytraeus crypticus; assembly: GCA_905160935.1. Taxonomy (NCBI): domain Eukaryota; kingdom Metazoa; phylum Annelida; class Clitellata; order Enchytraeida; family Enchytraeidae; genus Enchytraeus; species Enchytraeus crypticus. Next base: position 114,773 of record CAJHZI010000423.1, on the reverse strand, counting down.
TAGTGGACGCCGTAAAAACAAATAGTCATCAACAAATTGACTTTATAAATAAGTACTCTGACTTGTATGTACTGTAGACATACATGTTTATTATTGTAGAGTAAGCTATCTTTCAAGAAAAAGCTAGCTAAGAGCTAGTAATGAATATGATGAGTAAGCAAGGAATAGGATTTCTGAATCAATCACAACAGCTCTGATTTCCTCTCCAACGGCAATAGTGCTCGATTTTGTCATTGATAACTGTAGCACTGTAATTCCTGTTGATGTTGTTGTTGTCATGAAAAAGATGCGTGTCATTTAAACGACTCAAGTCTCAAAGGCCATGTCAGTAGAATATCATCATAAATGTTATACTTTGCAACATTTCAAGTGTAATTTGTTGCATTTACTTTAAAGTTAATTGAATCTGTTTTAACGAGATGATTTCGTGTAATTGTTCAACAGCGTTAATGGCTCCCAACATTACAGAGCATCCTCCTGATGAGATAGCCTACCGAGGAGGACACGAAGTCACTCTTCCATGCACGGCCAAAGGCGAACCCACGCCGAAGTATGAGCTCGTATAATGTTGTCATTGTATATTGTAAAGTGTTGATTGTATTTCATGTGTTGATGAATTATTGATTATTGGATTGTTGATCATTGTTTCACAATTTTCTAAAACGAATGGAAAAATTTCATCCAGACCCTAGTTAAACTGGGACTTAAGGGATGATGATGATGATTATGACGATGATGATAAATATACTTATAGCCTATTGTAGCTGTAATTTGGTATAGGTTTTGTTTCATTTGGATGCTGGTGTAGGCGTGTTCGGGGTTATAGCAAGATTAAATTAGATTTAGGTCTAGTTTTAGTTGGATGTTAGTCACTTTTAAGGTGGATGTTGATCTATGCCTAGCTAGATGTAGAGCTTAATTTTGTTAGGTATAGGTCTAGATTGTTTGGAATGTATGTCTAGAACCTTCAATGTATTGAGATGCAGGTATTGTTTATCCGAGTGCATAGTTATTGTGGTACGGTGAAATTAAGTTTTTGTTTACATTTAGTTGAAAGTATATTTAGGCTGGTTGCACAGATATACGTGTACATAAGTAAGCTGGTGTAGGGTTACCTTTAAGTTGTAAGGTTATGTTAGGTCTAAGTCTAGATTTAGTTTAATTTTCGCCTATGATTACACGAATGTAAGCCTAGATATGTAACTATTGATGTAGTTTATTTACCCACTTATGCATTAAATGTAATGCTCATATACATGTACTATAGGCAATAATATTTAATTGAGTTCAACATTCACTTCAGTAATCTCTTTAGAAACATTCTCTAATATGTGATCTCTAGAATGATTCTTACATCTTCTCGTAATACAGCAACTCTTAACATCAACATTATTCACGATATGTTTTGCCCAAAAAAAATTATTGTATTAAAAGATACTAAAATACTAATTGATTATGAATGAATATTTAGCATATATTCATTATCTACATAAAAAAACCGTAAAATCCAGAAATGGCTCAAACATCATATATTCAATCAATCATCAGATAGTTTCTATGATACTTTCTAAATCTTCTGACGTAATTGATTCTACAGTATAATTAAGCAAATGCTGTTTATTGTTAATCAATTACATGTATATGTTATCTTTATGCTAAAAGGTACACGTGGAAGAGGAATGATAAGGTATTGGATCTGAGTGGAAGTAACATAGTTCTAGAGAAGCCTAACAGTTCAGGAAGTCTAATCATTCGCAAACCTACGGAAGATGAGGAGGGCGAATATCAATGCTTGGCTACGAACGACTTCGGCACAGCGGTATCAACACGTACCGTGCTCAAAAAAGCCTGTAAGCACTGCGCGTTATTGTATCGACAAATGTTCTCTAGCTCAGAGAGATTTAATTATACCAACAGATTAAGCTTTTAGACTATAAACCAAATTTACACTGAAGAACTGAAATATCTTAAATGAATCATAAATCTCGCTGGAGCCAATGGCGATGGCTGTAAGATATTCGGCCGCGGATCAGTATGTGCGGGGTTCAAAACCTGGGCTCGCCCTCAATTGACATCGCTTTCGAGTATGGAAACTGTCGCTAACATTAGCTATACCAGCTTTTAAATTATTTTCAACTTTTAAGACAAGCAGAAATAGGTCCCCAGAAAGTTTAACGAGCGGGTGAAGTAAGATTCTCGGTTGTTTAAAGTGTCAAACATTGTAAGCTAATAAAAATAATAAACTGGTAGCAAACTCCAACTGTAGACTCTTGTAGCCTTCTGATTGTTGGCTCAATATATCTCTTACGGCGTATTTTGTTATTCCAGTTTTTACTCCGTTTCCAACGACATCTGATGTCACAACCAAATACCCGGTGATTGGAGATCATTTGACGATCACGTGCAACCCCCGTAAAAGCTACCCCAAGCAAACACCATTCTGGGGGTTCACTCTACCCGGGGAGAAGAACTATCACACCATAGCTAACGATGAGAGGGTACAGCACGACTATAACGGTTAGAATTCATTGCGAAAACTTGAATCGTCTAACCAAGCATTTATTTAATTATTGAATTTTCAACTTGCACAATAAATCATAAAATCGTAAAAGTAAGACACACAATGCAAAGTCAAGGGTAGACCTAAGGCTCTTGGCACTTACAAGGACCCTTCGCATGCATAAAAGTAATATTTAAATAAATAGAAAGAAAGAGGAATATATGTTATAATATAAATAAAAATAATATATTAGAATTATATTATATAGGAATATATTAGAATTACATCAACATTTTAATCCTGTTAATTTATTATTTAGATTAGCAATTGGTAAACTAATATACACATATATTCAATCTGATAGCAATTGGCCTGTTTCCAATATTAATAAAGAATATTTTGTCAACAGAACTGCTAACCATGTGTTTGAGACTACATGTAGACTGTCACAAACTAACTATTTGTATTTTCATTCCAATCTTAAAATTTTAAACTCGATCTTTTTCGTGTTCAATATGGAATAGTGTACCCGATGCCATAAAAACGGCTAAAATGTATATAATTTTAGAATCTTATATACATGTAGATCATTTTTATTCAAGAACTGGTCATATATACTGATAGAAGCACTTCCCCATACCATCTCATCGATTAGATAGATAGAGCAACGCTCTCACTAGGGACCGATTGAATAGTATTGGGCTTGTTTTATTGAATTGAATCATTCATTATATTTGTTTCAATAGTATGCACCTAATGTATGATTTACTTACAATTTTTATATTCATTTTGTATTTACTTGTAGCAGATTGCAATTTGAAATTAAACATACCTCTTTGGCTGGAGCCAGTGGCGAAGTCGGTAAAATACTCGACCGCGAATCAGTATGTGCGGGGTTCAAATCCTGGGCTCGCCCGTCACTGACATCGCTTAAACCCGCTTTCGAGTGAGGACCTGACGTTAGGCCTAATCGTAGCTTTTTTTGCTTTCTCTCTTTCTTACAATGATAACATAGAAATATAAATAAAATTTCTAAACTTTGAATCTTAAGGGCAACTATTTGCTAGAACCAACAAAACTAAGTCTGATTTGTTGGCTCCGACAGGAGGGCTTCATTTTGCCAACATTAGACCCGGAGACTCGCTAAAAGCAGGGGAGATTTACCTGTGTAACGTTTACAACACTATATTTCGTGCTTCTGTAAGTAGCAACGACGTCAAAATTTTACCTCAACCACTGCCTGCAGGTAAACCACGGTATAGAGAATCGAATCATCGACCACTGCACGCTCGAATGCTCGCACCACTATGATGAGCAGTTTCAAGTCATTGACGGTACCGCGAGTTCATTGATCTCCAATCTTGTCTCGGATGAAACTGTCAATTGATTTATCGACAGATTGGCTGATCAATGAACGATTTTGAAAATCGGACTAAAATTTAAAGTTAATTTATTACGATTGCAAGAGTTAGTTACTATTATTTTGTAGTTATGTGAAATTTATAGGCTGATGGATGTTTTGCTACATTGGTGCAATACATGGGTAATTATTTGACAGTTAAATTAATTTACATGGTAACTCTTCTTTTCAAAAACTATTTACTGCCACACTCCATGCGCATGCGCACATCAAAAATAAATTTATAAAGCAATTCTTGCGTAAAATTTAAAACTACTCCATTTGCTTTCTTTTGAATTCATCAATGCTATTATGGCGATTGAAAATAACTGAAACTGATGAATTTGTTCTCATTTTTAAATGTTAGTCCCATTAACAAGATTTAGTCGAACATTTAATTTTAACATATGTTTCATAAATTCGAAAAATCTCTTATTTTACCACAAAATGTTGCTGATGCTAATAAAGGCGTACCGTCAATGACAAGAAACGAGCTAATTTTAACCAAGATTATATTATGCCTACCTACTTTATTTAACCTTTGAATATTCTCTAAATGCGGAACACAATTATAACGATATTTTAATTACTATTATTAATCGTTTTAGGACACTTACATTTTTCAAATATTATTGACTCGGATGACAAGCTACTGTATATCTGCATTCTACCGAATGATAATTTGGGAGCTCGAGCTTACGGTAATATCCACACGATCAGACCGATTCCTGCCCCATCAGGTACTCTCTCTGTTAAATGTGTGCCAGTGAGTTTAATGCGTAGTGCCGGATATCAGCATGGATGATATCAGCATTGCATTAACTTTTTAATACTTTATTTAGCTTATGTTTTCGTGCTTTTCTGCTGCTTTTAATTATTTTTCTAATGCGCATTGTTTTTGAAGGATTTCGTTATCTCCATATATCCAATAGAAATTCGATCTAATCAGTTGTAAATATCCATCGCAATAATTAATAGCAATAATTAGAATAAATATCAGTAAGATCTTGGACCTTCACTAAGGATAACTTCAGTCGTATATGTAGGCTGTGAGCGACAGAATAGCTTTACAAGAAAGTTTGGTTTTGGACAAATCTAAACTCATTAGCAGATACGTCAAATGACTCCATCATTGTACACTTGGATTTATAGACAAATTATATCACGTTATTTAGTTTTGCCTGTATACCCCCAATCTCTTGTGATATTTATTATTTAACTTTCGAACAATCGTATTGGCTTCTGGTATAGTCTAGCCTTGTTTCATCCTCTAAATACTCGCATACCCGGGACTCCTTCCATCTTGACTTCTGCCATCCCTTAGACTCCTCCCATTTCTCCCTTAGACTACTTCCATTTATTCCATCAGGCTTCTCCCATCCCTTAGTCTAAAACAAACCTAAAACTCCTCCCCGTTCTTTAGGCTCCTCCCATTCTTCAAGCTTCACCAATCCCTCAGTGTACAACAAGCCTAAGACTCCTCCCATTCTTTAGGTTCCTTACATACCTCAGGCTCCAACCACATCTGACTCCTCCTATCTCTCAGACTCCATCCATCGTCCTTCCCTTCAGACTCTACCCACCCTCCCTTTAGACTCCTCCCACTCATAGCGCTTGTACGAGAATGCGAAGATATTGAAAGTCTGTATTAGAACCTATTTCATTCTTTCTGATTGTATTTAATTTGAATCGCATGTTAGTTTTCACCTGCATGGTTTCTTTGTTAAACCTTTGAGTAGTATCTTGTGCTTGAATATTTTTTGTTAGTAAATAATTTAATTATGTAATGAAAGAAATGTCATCTACAACGTGTATTTTGATTTGAGTGATATATGAAATACCGGTAGTAAATTGATAATTAGGCCTAATTCTCAAACTTTAAAATTGTAGCAAATTAACAATTATGGAATCTTAAAACTAAACAGGCCCTGCATTTAGGTTACCACAGTTTAGGTTACCTGAGCTTTGCTTTAATGATTCTGTCAGGACATCGAATTATTTAAACTAAAATAATAATTAACAGTTATAATTAAAATTAGCCCTAAGTTTCAATTTTCAATGCTCAATTTGAGGGCAACCATTGCGGAGAATAATTCTTTGTACTGTCTGAGCTAAAGCTGCTTTGTTCGTTAATCTATCTTATATTTTATCTTTTATTCTAGTTATCGGCTTTTTCATTCCCTGATTTTAACGTCAGTTTATTGGTTACTTTGACTCCATTGATACAACATTGAATAAAAAAAGTAAAAGTAAACACGGATTATAGTGAAATTATCAACTATGCTGATATCACTGTTAATACCACATGTTTAAACCTTTAGGCAATTTAGACCATTTTCCTTATAACCAGTCCAGTGAATGTTCGAGATTTTACTCTCAGATCAGCGCGGCTGGGATATATGATTGATTAAATGAATCACACATAGCTTGATAATACTTCGAAATTTCAGGTAAAACGCTGTTTGTTAAATTTCAAAATCTGTAAGTCTAAATACTGTTATGTTTTTATGTTGTATCCACAAATGAAATGTTTAATATCTATTTGATTAATACATTATCTTTAAAATGGCATATCCATTTTATTGTCTCAATAGCGCAACGGTTAAAGGTGTAGATAACGTCATGCAGTTTTAAATGACAGATCCTGAGGTGAACGGAACCCTCGTGGGTTGGAATCCGAGCCGCTCTGATCTGAGAGTAAAATCTCGGTCATTCACTGGACTGGTTACACGGAAAATGGACAAAAATTGCCTAACGGATTTAACTTGTGGTAATAAAAAGTGGTAGATTTCAGCATAGTTGATCATTTCACTACAGTGCCTGTTATTATTACTATTATTATTAGCCGATATTTAACTGATTCTCAATTTTAGTGGAATTCTAAATATTATTACTATTATTTTAAATATTACTCTATTAGATATTTAATTGCCAGAAAATATATTTAGGGCGCGGATCTCGAAGAAAATTTATTCATTCAACCTATCTCTCACTCTCTCATTAGATACAGCCCAATCAGTCTATCAGTCAGTCAGCCGGTCAATATATCAGTCACTCAATCAATCATTCAATCATTTAATCAGTCAATCAATCCATCAGATAATCGCTCAATTGATCACTATATAACTTAATCGATCGTTCAATCATTCAACCAATTTATGAATGAAGATTTCAGCTCGGATTCTTCTTCTGAAGGCGCTGTATTTTAGTCAATATTATGATACACCGTGTCACTGTATTCTGTTCTCTAATATTCTAGTCGTGTTCCCCTGACATACCGCACCGCTATATTCTATGCTCTACTATGATATACCGCACCGCTATATTCTATGCTCTACTATTATATACCATACTGCTGATTTCTATGCTTTAATATGATATACGGTAACCTCTGTATTCTATGCTTTACTATAATATACCGTACTGCTGTATTCTATTCTCTACTATGACATACCGTACCACTGCATTCTATGCTCTATTATAATATACCGTATCGCTGTATTCTATACGCGACTGTGATATACCGTACTAATGTACTACTGACTGCGTGAAAAAGTTGACCCCCTACAGAACATTTTCTATAACTTTGGAACTTGACGCCTCTTTATCATGTAAACTTAAGCGATTATTCGTGGTCCAATTCTACACATAATTATGCTGAAGAATTTATGGAAATATATGCACCACATTACAAGTTACAGGTCTCTTTGCGCCATAACCCTACCTCTTATAGATTCTCTAAGCAATTTGACACTCAATACTCCTGACTTCAGGTAAGCTTAGTAGACGTTTAATGGCATCAGCTGGAGTATATGACAATGGAAAAGGTCTACTCCACTTCATTCCAGAAAAGGCTAAGATAAAGGCAGACCACTACATCAGAAATCTGCTGCCTAATTTACTACAAGATTTATTCGAAAAAGTCAGCAATGACTTCATATTTTAACAAGATTGAGCACCGGCACACACTGCAAAGCAAACGCAACACTTCCTGTTGTTTAATTGTCCATACTTCCTGAACAAGGATGAGTTGTCTCCTAATTATCCAGATTTGAACCCGTAGATTATCATGTTTCATGAGAAATTATGAGAAAAATGAAATAATTTAAAATATCTTCTTTTTAGAAATTTAGTATTAAAAGGCAGGTTATATGCGCGAGAAAGAGTAGAGCTCGACTTTTAGAGCATATATTTCCGTAATTTTACAGTGTATGTCTAGAATTGGATCGTGAATAAACTGTTAAATTTACATGGTAAAAAGACATCAGATACCACAGTTAAAGAAACTTTTCTGCAGGGGTCAATTTTTTTGACGCAGTCTGTATATGCTCTACTATGATATACCGTGTCACTGTATTCTATGCTCTAATGTGGCACATCGCACCGGTGTATTCTATGCTCTATTATGATATACCGTACCGCTGTATTCTATGATATATCGTACTATTTCATGCTATGTTCTACAGTGATATACCGTACTGATGTATTATATGCTATAGTATGATTTACCGTACCACTGCATTCTATGCTCTAATGTGATATACCGTGCTTCTATATTTTGTGATCTACTATGATATATCGTTCCGCAGTATTCTATGCTCTATTTTGGTATATTGTACGGCTATATTCTATGCTCGAATATGATATACTGTGTCACTGTATTCTAAGTTCTACTATGGCATACTTACCATTGCATTCTATGTTCAAATATGATATACTACACCACTGTGTTCTATGTGTTCTACCGCGTTGATCCTAAACTCTTTTTAATATTATAATTAAATTATTAGGAGGACCGAGAAATACTCCACCAACGTTGATGTGGTCATCCAAATCTGTTGAAAAGGCCGTCAAGGGTCAGAATAAGAAAATCAAATGTATATTTGGTGGCTTGTGAGTATTCCCTACCTTTCTTCAATTAAATGTAATATATATATACATATATATATATATATATATATATATATATATATATATATATATATATATTTATACGTATATATATATACATGATTTGTGTGTAAAAACTAAATATTTATCTAATAACTTTGATAAGCTAATACCATATATCGAAAATATATAAATATTAGTAAAGTTTTTAAATAAATCAAGATAAAATAAATAATTATACTACAGTAATAGGAATGAAAATCAAAAATAGCAAAAGCACAGGAAGTATGGCAGATTCAAATAAAGATATTACTCATAAAATTTACCTTAAAATTCTGGTTATTAATAACTATCGAATAAAATTAACTAACAAAAAACTAAATATCAAATTAGGAATACCAATATTTAATACATGTATAAAATATGTATTTTTAAAAAAATTTAAAATTTTTCTCCAGTCAATGGATGAATAGCAAGCAAGAGGGGGCTTAATCTTCTAGCTACCCCTGGTCTTGTCGGCGGATCCGGGCACCTAAGGTTGAGCTGAATGCCGAAATATAATCGTAAAGATAATTCGACAATAAACCTAAAAATAAAATACGATCGACTGTTTTACTCCTCAGTGATCGCGAATTTGACGAATAAATGCGTGCCCTTCTCGATAGCCTTAAGATTCCCCAGGAAGCCACAAACCATTCGGTTTCACAAACCGGTTCACTGTCTCAGTTTATTGCCTATTGTTATGTTATTTTGTAAAGTGTAGTGGTTCGAAGTAAATAAACAAGCTAATCTTATCATTTGCCGTCAGTTATGACTTCACAAAATTAAATCTTATGATTACTTTTATTTTCACTGACTAATTTTTAATAGTTACACATTTTTAATAGTTTTTTTTGTTGATTTTACTTTCAGAATATACTTTAATTACTATGGTCTCAGCGAATAATTGTTTCGTCTTATGCAGCCCAACTCCCAGAGTGCGATGGACTCGGGTGGGAAGACCTCTCGATAATCGGATGGTCCTGACGAAGGATGGATACGGCACGGAACTGGAAATTAAAACCACGATTGAATCAGACGGCGGAGAGTATGAGTGCACCGCTGAGAATCCCGGATCTAATCCAGTATCCCACAGAATCCGGCTTGTCATCGAATGTAAGCTCTATTTCATTTCCCTAAATGCAGGTCGTTGATGTTGATCTCGAAGGCTCAAGGCTCAGATTTCTACAGTCTGCAATTTATGCGGTATGCGGTGGTAGATGAAATACGGTTGGATATAATTAACCAATTCAAATAATTTTCTAGCAAATAATATATGAATTAAAAGGAATAAATATCAATTAAAGTATAATATGCTATTTTGTGATGATATATAATTAATTGGCTAATTAGCGACGATATACGATTAAGTTATTTAGTGGTTTATTAGGACCAAAGCACGTAGGCAGATTTTATCTGATTACAATTGCATACAGTAATGCTCATTGAGCTTCTAACAGTGGAAATATGCACAAGGTGATCGCTTTAATTGCGTATTTTTATATTGCGTATTTTTATTTTTTGCAGTTTCAGCTTTAATAAAAACAGTTCGATATTCATAAAATTAAATTAGTTATGACTAATTATTAATTAAATTATTTATTAGTTTGGACATTCTGTCAATAAATTACAAGTATCATTCATTATGCATCTATTACGTGTAGGCTGTAATTCATTATAGATACTCATATATCTAGTTTCACCATCAGAAGACCTCACTTGAATTAATCAAATTAATCGATAAATTCAAATGGTTAATAGTCGCTTACAATTGCTTACTGGTTGCTAATTGTGCCCTTTATGAGTCTAATCCAAAAGTCATTTCAAACCATTTTACTCTTTCCCTTCATTTTACTTCTCGTCATTCTTCTCTTCAATAGAAAACTCTACTAACTTTGTTATTTAAATTATTGCCGGGTTATTACATGCCAATATTTTCTGTGTTAGCCAAACCATTCTGGAATCCGAACCGTCCCCCAACAAGTGTAGAAGTAGAAGAGGACGGCAGCGCCACATTCACGTGCTTGGCTCACGGTACCCCAAACCCCTCTGTCACGTGGGGCATCGACGGTATCAATTTAGACAGTAAGCCGCTTACGATTGTAAAATTACTTTTCTATCTTAAATTATTCCTTTCTTACTACATTTTTATTTGGATTATTGAATTATTCTTTGATTCACTAAATTATTTTTGGGATTAGTAAATTTTTAATTGAAAAATACAGCCGAAGTGTTACGAAGTGTTATGTCCCATACACTGCGGAGTAGACCAGACGGCCGCTGCTTATATCGCGCCTGGCATCAGCATTCAATTACGAGAAAATGAGCCTTATTTCAATTAACAACGTTGCAGATATTAAAGTTTTGCATTCAAGCGTTACGGCTGAAGTTTTGAAACCCAGACACTGTCAGTACTGCAAATGATGATATTAAAGTTTAAATGTTTAAGAGATTAATGCAGTATTCGTTTCGAGTACTGAGTGATTAAGTACAGTATTTAGTACTTGTCTACTTGCTAAGCTTTGAATTAATTTCAGTATTGATTGTGGTTAGATATGAATATTAAGTATGAACATATGTTGGATAGAAGTTATATGTAGATTAAGTTCAAGTTTTAGTCGCTGTTATTATTGTTTTGTTGTTGTAATTTGTTTTGTCTTTTTTATAATTGCTTTGTCGTTGTTGTAATTGCTTTGTCGTTGTTGTAATTGTTTTGTCGCTGTTGTAATTGCTTTGTCGTTGTTGTAATTGTTTTGTCGTTGTTGTAATTGCTTTGTCGTTGTTGTAATAGTTTTGTCGCTGTTGTAATTGCTTTGTCGTTGTTGTAATTGTTTTGTCGTTGTTGTAATTGCATGTCGATGTTGATGTCGTTGCTTTTATTATTGCTATAATTTTTATTAATGAAATTGTTGTAGATGTCACTTTTGTTGTAATTTTGTAAATTTGTGTACCTATTGTTGCTGATACTGTTTTAATTGTCGTAATCTATATTTAATATAAGATTATTTGTAATCTTGATGTTAGAGTCATTGTTTTTCTAATATTGATTTTACTATTATTATGCCTATTAACAACAAAAACTTACACAGCAGTGTCTTGAGCGAAATCGGTCTTCATTATTACTTTACAGAAAGAGTTCAATAATAATAAGCTAAATTTGATTTCACTCATTTATTTCAGAATTGCCTGCCGACCCTCGTAGGACGCTGTCCGGTGATACTCTAACCATCAGGAATCTACTGAAAACCGATACGGCAGTCATACAGTGTGTAGCTAGCAATGAGCACGGCACATTAGTGGCCAACCCTCATCTTCTAGTCATATGTAAGTCTGATGTTTGATTCAACAATTTATCTTTGCTGCACATAATCGCCCGTCACTGACATCGCTTTCCAGTGAAGAAATGGATGATAACATTAGCTTTACCAGCTTTTTATATAATAAAGGTTTAACGTCCGTTTCCTCATACAAGGATGATGTCATCTTAACTTAGAGACGAGATTTAGCGCATTTGGTAATGTGCTCGCTGCAATAAACGAAGCTAAGCTACCAGGGTCTCGGTTAGAACTTGGATGAGTTGACAGATGCTGACAGATTTTAATTAACAAAAATCTCAGGTTTTAAGGTTTTTCTTAAATCCGCTTAGACTGAAATTCACGTGCTACCTAATGGCAACGATTGCTAATAGCCATGGAATGAAATAATGACAGATTCAAGATATATATAAAAAGTCGGCTGTCATGTTCAAGACCACTCTATCAACCAAAAATGTTGCCTTCATTGCAAATCAATGATTTATTAAAATATTTTCGTCCGTTAAATATTGAAAAGTAATGTCTTCAAAACGATCTTTCATTGCATTTCACAAATGAGCAGAATCAAAACATTCGCAATCACAATTTTCCACCGCTTTCAAACAACTCCGCCAATGAATACGAATGAATTAAAATTTAAACTCGACTCGTTTAAGGGTGTTTTGATACTATCTCGCAGCCGCTCCACCAAGTTTTACGAAGACGCCCCAGGACTATAAAGTAGTTCAGGGAGGTTCGGTGAAATTTGAATGTCAAGCTAACGGAGCCCCTCGTCCAACCATGTATTGGCTGAGAGGAAATCCACCGCGACGCCTGGATGCGCACGAATATCGTTATAGAATCGTTGATGGCGGAAATCTGGAGATTACGGTAAGCCGTAATAGTGCATTTTAATTAATGATCTGTACTACCATGTCCATCTGTATTACCGTTATCGAGGTTCCTGACATCATCCTTGTATGAAGAAACGGACGTTAAACCTTTTTTATTATTTTTATTTTTATTTTTTTTATTACCCCGGTGTAAAGAACCTGGGGTTTGATAAAAACAATTCAAGCAATACGTGCTGAATCGTTTTGAATGAATTTTGAATGAATAATTTTATTATTATTATTATTTATATTATTATTATTACTACTAGTTCGTTTGCATTTATGAGCTGTATTATCAACTTCTTTATTCGTCAACACGTGACAGGAAGAATAGTAACAGAACAACATAAACATAAAAGGTAGGACAAAAAATAAACCACCACCACATCAACTTCACAGAGTTACAGTTAGTCTAATTGGATCAAAATACTCACTTCATACATTCTATGATAATTATTGAGCATAGGCTTACTTCTAATTCCTTATCCGTCATCATCGGATAGGAGGAAAATAGAAAACAAACAAAACAAAAATCCAATAATACTAATTGTAAAACAAAAAGTCAACATTGCACATAAGAGTAGGCAGATCAACATACAATTTAAAAAATTAGCCACACCGACTTGAAAAAGACTTATATAAGAAGTGCATAGTTTGACAGTAAGATATATTATTTGATAACATAATAGAGTAACTAAAAGGCAAATTAAATGTATTGCACAGATTGTCAAAGTTAGCGGTAATATACCTAATTGTATTATGTTCTAGAACGCCATTACTGGGCAAAATGCAGTTTTTTCTTAAAAAATTTATTTCTATCTTTACCCTAATATGTCTGAATTCTAATTTACCTAAACCCGCCATAATAGGTATTAATACATTTGGAGGAATTACACATTGATTTGATAAGTCTCTGTAAAAAATAATTTTAATGGTATACGAGTAACGCTGCTGCAAAGTTCCTTGTCAGAAATGATAGCTTACATTAGGTCTACACGGCCAACACAATGGTCTGGTTTTAATGAGCCGTGTGCTGCAATTCCAAATTGTACAAATCCCTAAAGAGTTCATGGTTTACGAAGGGAAATTTGCAAACATCATCGCTTTTGTTTGACGAGTATGTTAAATAGTTCAATTAAAATGAGGCAAATTATACTGTATAGTTAAATATTTTGTTGAAATTATCACGTCACGGCGGCAATAAAATAATAGACACTGAAGCCTGTTAATTAACCAAACATTAAATCTGCTATGGGCAGACGTTCATGGGCAGACGCTCATACCAGACGCTCTTTCATGTTTTCTGCTCCGACAATATGGAACTCTCTGCCACAAGATCTTCGATTTTGTAATTGTATTGGTACAAACTAAAAATCCATCTCATTCCGCCATAGGTATAAATTTTGACCCGCTTGCCTTGGATCATGAACTTACACTGTTTTGGTCTCGCTTTCTCTTGTGGTCTGTGTGTACTCAGTCGTCATCGTGTGAAACTTTGGCGCCTGTTTGCCAAGAGTCGGCAAGAGACGTCCCTGACATAGCCTTATGGTGAGGAACCGGACGTTAATTTTTTTCGATTGATTGATTTACTGATTACTTAATGTCAGCGAAATATTTGGTTTCGACTCGTTGTAAAGCTAATCTTAGAAGTCTCATCCATTCCTGCTCCATTTAATGGAAATAAATTGTACAACGCGAGTGACTGCTTTAGAAGATGATGATAAAGTTAGAGTTAATTTTCTATTCTGTTGATTTCAAAAGGTGTTGCGCATTAATACTCAGAATGCGACAATAACACTATTTTACTGCATTATTGTTTGGCATGATTTTTCTACATCATCATTGTTTTGCATCATTATTCTGCATGATTTGTTTGTATCGGTAAAATCAGCTTCCGCTTCTTTTGATGTGTTTTAAGTGCAGCAAGAAAATAGTTTTTGATTTATTCAGTTACGCAAAGTCATAAACAAAAATTACTTCATAAGTAAATTGCCCCTCATATATTCCTGGCTTTATTTGCTATTTTACTTTTAGTTTGTTATTGCCAATTGTTTCTTAAGAAAACTTCATTTATATAATTTTTGTTTATTTATCTGTTAATTGCTTTTAGGATGTGAGACTGGACGACGGGGATGATTATTTCTGTGTTGCTGAAAACAAGTACAAGACGGAGAAGACGAAAGCAACTCTAAGAGTCCGAAGTACGGTTATCATACGTTTTCTTTCTCTCTCTCTTTCTCTCTCTCTCTGTCTCTTTCTCTCTCTGTGCACTGCCTATTGGCAGGTCCATGGTACATAGCGCCTCCACTTATCTCTATCTTCCGTTTTCACATTCATGTCCACGTATGAATGGATCTTTAACTTAAGTCGTCTATAACATTCATTTTGATTTACCTTTATTCTTGGGGTATTCTGCTGATGACTAGGTGGGGCACTTGGCCTTCCTTAGCTTCGACTAACATTTATTGGGTAGAGGCGTCATTATCATCGTCATAATAGTTTTAATTATTATGTCATTTTCATCAGCATCGTCGTCTTTCCCTAAATCCCAGCTTTACCAGGGTCGGTAAGTTTATCCATTCGTTTACGTTTTTGTAGCAATTACTGGAGCCTAGGCGCTCACCAACCGATTCCCTTTCTGACGTTGGTTTAGATCTAGTTTTTATGTCGCCTTCTACAACATGTGCATATTTACACGGTTGGTCTCTTCAAGAAACCCGGACACAACACGGGAATATATGCCATTATAATTACTATATAATTATATTATTATTGCCGTAAATTAGGCCCATATAATTACATCATTACAGCATTGCATCGTTACGTCATTACATCGTTACAGTATTACATATTTACAGCTTTACATCGTTATATCATCACAACATTACATCGTTATATCATTACAGCAGTGCAGCATTACATCATTATAGCATTACATTATTACGTTATGACATCGTTACATCACTGCAACATTACATTGTTACATAATTAAGTCATTACGTCATTAGATCATTACGTCATTACATAATTGCATCATTTTGGCTGTTTATATCAACAGCTTTGAATTACGGTAAATCATTCTATCTATCTGACGTTTTATCAATCCATGTACCCTCTCGTAGTCTTCGCTCCTCTTGTAAGAACCTTCTTACTGTCCAGAACCGTAAATCTCCCATATGCAGACGCTCCTTCATGTATTCTGATCCTAAGTATGGAACTCTCTGCCACAAACTCCTTGATCTTATAATTGTATTGGTACTTTCCTTGGCAAGTTAAACCCATCTCTTTCCGTCATAGGTCGAAATTTTGACCAGCTTGCCTTGGATATTGGACTTTCACTGTTTTGATCTCTCTTTCTCTTGTGATCTTTGTGTACTCAATCGTCACGGTGTGGTGTTTTGGAGCCTGTTTATGCTGAGTCTGCCAGAGAAGTCCCTGACATTGCTTTATGGCAAGGAAGCGGATGTTAAATTCTTGTTGATTGATTGATTGAACTACGTTAAATGTGATAGAGATTTCGTGTGCACGCTTATCTAGATTGAAACTCTGTATATATGATTAATTATCGACCACTATGTAGGTGATTAATCATACGTTGAATGTTTCATTGGCTCAGCTCCGGGAGCGGTGAAGGAGCTAGTGGTTACTGAGAAGGGCTCGAGTCACCTGATATTCACCTGGTCGCTGCCGGGATCTGACTCCGGGACCATCCTCTCCTATATCATCGAGTATCGAGTCGGTTAGTGACCATTATCAAGCTATAGAATACTATGAAATACCATGCAATACAATTAAGTAACCGTGAACTACAATACAATAGCATGAATTACCATGAAATGCCATGCAATATAATTCAATACCGTGAACTACGATGCAATTTCAGGAATTACTATGAAATACCATGCTATACAATGCAATACTGTGAATACAATACAATGTCATGAAGTATCACGTAATGACATGAAGTACCATGCAATATCATGAAGTACGTTGCAATACCATTAAATACAATGCAATACCATGAAGTATCATGCAATGCAATACTATGAAGTAGTATGCAATACTTCTTGATGTGATAGCAGTTCCATTACATTCGATACTAGTATTGTTTGCCTAATAAATTCTTATCATTCATCTCCTTATTATTTGTCTTCTGAATTGCATGACTACATCATAGAACGCAGCTTCATTCGCATGGCGTCATTGCCGTGTTGGATGGATTAGCGGCATTATCTGTAATCTTATTTTTTAATTAAAATTATTTAATATTCAGGTAGATCTGATATCAGTGTTTGTGAAGTAGGCCCCTATTAACTTCAGTTACGTCATTGTTATCCATGACATTAATGACGCATGTGACACTTTAGACATTACTTATACTAATACGTCAGTCAGTGATGCTAGTGACGTCAGTAATGCTAGTGATATAAGTCTCGCTTGTGACGTCAGTGATTCTAATACGTCAGCGACTTTAGTGACGTCAGTGACGCTAATTGCATCAGCGACGCTTATGACGTTAGCGTCGCTACAACAATAGTGATTTTAGTGACGCAAGCTTACAATATCGACGTCAATGATGACTTCTGTGACGTCATGGATGCAAGTGACGTCATGGGCTACATATATTTTTTCTATGTAGATTAGAACTAACTGTATGGAACTGACGTTGAATTGTTGTGCAATGCAATGCCACTCGCAGCTCCACCCGAGGTAGGACAGCTGCGTGCAGAAGTCATTAGAGACCCGAATCAACGAACCCGCAAACTTCTCGACCTTCAGGCAGAGACGACCTACCGAGTGACGCTCTATGCAGTCACGGTCGCCGGTCAGGGAGAGGCTGTGTACGTCGATGAGAAAACTCTGTCTGACAACCGTACGAGGCGATTTCCTTATTTCCTGCATTGATTTTTATTATCTGCTATATTGTGTTAAATTCCTTGCCATACCTGACTGATGTTCCAGAGAATATCGATTCAAATTTCCGCTGTGATGTCTCTTATATTATCCCTTGTGATAATTAAGCAGCTGATAAAGTTAGGTCTTGCTTGGATTAGCTTGAACTTGTGTAATGAGGAAGCAGTCTCGGGATGGAAGCTAACAGGAAGCAATCATCAACCAGGTAGTTGTCACTTTAAATATTATAAAATATTAGACAGAACAGTATAAACCTAGCCTGATTTTCTGAATATGTCTGCAAACACTCCGAAGAAAATAACACATTTCCAAGTTATGTAATTTTATGCCATTCTCTGATAGCCACATAGCTTTACAAAATTGTCTTCTGGAACGGCGTTTTGGATAATATTAGGCACACCTCAGAGCCCTCGGTGTTGTAAAAGTCACCCCAGCGTCTCAAATACAATTTAAAAGCCACTTCGTTAGTCTTCATTGCTTAAAATCAACCTTGGGACATTGTTCTAAAGTATTCCCTATTCTCTCTCTCTCGCTCTCTAATATTCTGCCAAATAGCAGGTCCAAAGTACTTATTCCATCTCATACACTGCTTTTCACGCTTGATGAAGAGCACTCAATCGATGAGAGAGTTAATCTCATGACAAAAGAATATGTCCTATGCACACACTTATATATGTATATATATATATATATATATATATATATATATATATATATATATATATATGTATATATATACATCTTTATTTCACCAAACATACGGTAGCATAAGTACAAAAGTACACAATATAAATCACAAAGTGACATCATGTTCAGCGAAATAGAACAAAGAGATAAAGTGTTCGAAACGAGAAGATCATGCAACATCACACACATGTACTCGAAAAGCGTGCAATAAACAAATTAATTAGTTAAATTAGAGAAAATGATAGTCTTTTACCTTTTCATTTATCGTGCATTAATTTTATGTGTTATTTAGTTTATTATTTTCAAAGTATACACGCAAATCATACTTCCAGTTTACTTGAGATAGATCCGTAACATTACATCCAATACAGCAGTTGTACTCAGACAATAGTTTGTATAATTCTTCATGTCTATAATCAATAATTTCACAGCAATGGTTACCCGTTGAACTTAGCTTAGATAAGAACTTCAATCGCCTTATTGCAATTTTTAGTTCAGCAGGCAATTGACTCATGTAATATTGACTTTTCTTATGTAGCCTTTACCTTGGGAATAATATGGCTTCTGATGTGGTTTCCCGTGATCTACTTGCGAAGTAACCTATTACGGCACGTAGAGTTTACGGCTAGTCTATTTGCAGCGTTCCGAAACACAGCACCGGAAATTCTCTATGATGCATATGATAAAGGGAACGTTTATCTATATAAAGCCTTCTAAAGATTAAAATGACACCATTCTTTTCGATAATACTTTTTAATGTTAATATCTTAGCTCCTGACCAGCCTCTGATAAGCAAAGTAGAGGCGGGGGTGGACTCAGCAAATGTCTCCTTTGAGGCTACAGAAAGACCACCTAAACGAAATCCAGGCAGCAGATTCTACGTAACCTACGCTAAAGAAGGTTAGTATACAAGAATAATGAGTATTAAACAGACTTACTTAAAATTTAACATTTACATTCATAGACATTTATAAACATTCATAAACATTTACATAGGTAGAAATTTTCAATTTTTAATTGGTTTTTAAAAACCCACTTGAAGAACGGGAAGTATTTAAAAATGATCGAATCCTATATTCAGCGAATCAAAATCAGTAAAATTTAAAATGACTATCTCTAAGTTGATGACCTCTATTTCGAATTTTCTGATAACCTTTTCTGCATGTAAAGCTAACAGCTACTCTTCGAATTCCGAAGTCAGTAACTGAAGAAACCCCGCCCACTACTAAACCGGTCAGTACAATTATTTGTAGGAATGGGGAATGAATGGAAGAAAACGGACTTGGATCCGCACAACCCGGAAAATTGGGTTCGGGTGAAGGATTTAGAGCCAGGTGTTTACTTCTTCAAAGTGGTGGCAGTTAACGGTCGAGATGGACACAATCTGGAAACCAGTTCTAAAACAGAGAAAATTGTGATTGGAGAACGTAAAGGTAGTTTATTGACTTTATTTATTTCTCGATTTATTTCCTCCTATTTTTTCATATTGTATTCTGTTTCTTGTTTTGCTCTCTATCGGGTAAATATTACAGACTCTCTTGGCCAGACATTGGAAAGTGAAACTCAAAATAAATGTTGTAAAAATATTTCAAAATTATCAAAAGTGAACTAGTAAACTAAGTTCATATCTATAAAGATCACAGAACTAAATAAAATAAAATTTAGAGTGCGAAGAAAATAAAATTAAACAAGTGTAGTATCTACTATCTAGTTAACTAGTTCATGCTTTCGAAGTCAGCATTACTAACATAAATTCTTTAAAACTTAATTGATATTGATTAAGTATGAAACTAAAAATTATCTCTTAGTATTAGAAATAGATGTAGCATTTTTTATTACATCTTGAAAGTTATTCCACAGTTTTGGACTTCGTACAGTTATGCATTTGGGCTATGCAATTTCACCAAATCCAAAGATGCTTAGGAAATTATACAAATATTAAATTTTTTAGAAATTTATTTAAATAGTTTCAATATATTCTACAATATTTTTACAGTGACAATACCTCGTGGTAAGGATGGCTTTATGAAATATCTGATTAAAACCATAATTTCTTAAAACTGATATTCAGTGTATATGCTATTTCAATAAAGCTTTTAAAGGTCTAAAGCTTTCGGTGTACTAATCTGCCTGAATGTATGGTGCTTAGTAATCTCGGCTTACTTGTATGAAATGCATAATAGTAAATCCAAGATATGTGTGTTTATAGCTTGACTATGTTCTTATTCGCCTTCAACTTAAATATTTTCTGTCAACTGGTAACAAGCACTCTACTGAGCTTCGTGCAATTTCAGTAAGTTGTAGAGTTTACTTCATTTGTGCTGTAAGTTACAAATGAAGACGTTCTGGAGAGAGTTGGTACAGCTAGACAGTAGATAAATGCATTAAGATTACTATAATAGTCAACTAAGAAATAACATTCTTGTATACTGTACTAACGTTTTCTGACGATATATATTTTCTGATTATAAATCTCTCCTGTGCAGTTAAAAAATTATTTATAAATGATGATAATTGTAATATTATAAGTCAGTAAGGTGTGTTCTTTTCTAATTATTCTTAAAATTTAACTAGTGTGCTTCAGTAGAAGAATAATTAATTCCACCTGAATAGTAATAACAAAGAGACAAGTGTATAAAATTTCGTAAACCGAAATGCGTATAAAATGCTCATTTCTATAAAATAACTTGTTAGTAAATTTATATTAGTTCACATATTTTCTGTTTATCTTGAGCGTGAATGTTGTTTGACTGATTGTTTGATTGACTGATTGACTGATTGACTGATTGACTGCCAGATTGAATAAAACAGCCGTTAATATGAATGCTCATTTGTAAAATTAGCACTCATTCCGCTTGTAACCGTTCAGCTTTGACTGGAATATTTCAACTTTTACATGTACATTGAGCATAAACCTTAATATTAAATATTTAATCATGTACTTTTATGTTTCTGGCTTAAATCTCTGTGATGCAAGTTATGCAGACGCTCCTTCATGTTTTCTGATCCTAAGTATGGAACTCTCTGCCACAAACTCCTTGATCTTATAATTGTATTGGTACTTTCCTTGGCAAGTTAAACCCATCTCTTTCCGTCATAGGTCGAAATTTTGACCAGCTTGCCTTGGATATTGGACTTTCACTGTTTTGATCTCTCTTTCTCTTGTGATCTTTGTGTACTCAATCGTCACGGTGTGGTGTTTTGGAGCCTGTTTATGCTGAGTCTGCCAGAGAAGTCCCTGACATTGCTTTATGGCAAGGAAGCGGATGTTAAATTCTTGTTGATTGATTGATTGAACTACGTTAAATGTGATAGAGATTTCGTGTGCACGCTTATCTAGATTGAAACTCTGTATATATGATTAATTATCGACCACTATGTAGGTGATTAATCATACGTTGAATGTTTCATTGGCTCAGCTCCGGGAGCGGTGAAGGAGCTAGTGGTTACTGAGAAGGGCTCGAGTCACCTGATATTCACCTGGTCGCTGCCGGGATCTGACTCCGGGACCATCCTCTCCTATATCATCGAGTATCGAGTCGGTTAGTGACCATTATCAAGCTATAGAATACTATGAAATACCATGCAATACAATTAAGTAACCGTGAACTACAATACAATAGCATGAATTACCATGAAATGCCATGCAATATAATTCAATACCGTGAACTACGATGCAATTTCAGGAATTACTATGAAATACCATGCTATACAATGCAATACTGTGAATACAATACAATGTCATGAAGTATCACGTAATGACATGAAGTACTGTGAATACAATACAATGTCATGAAGTATCACGTAATGACATGAAGTACCATGCAATATCATGAAGTACGTTGCAATACCATTAAATACAATGCAATACCATGAAGTACCATGCAATACTATGAAGTAGTATGCAATACTTCTTGATGTGATAGCAGTTCCATTACATTCGATACTAGTATTGTTTGCCTAATAAATTCGTATCATTCATCTCCTTATTATTTGTCTTATGAATTGCATGACTACATCATAGAACGCAGCTTCATTCACATGGTGTCATTGCCGTGTTGGATGGATTAGCGGCATTATCTGTAATCTTATTTTTTAATTAAAATTATTTAATATTCAGGTAGATCTGATATCAGTGTTTGTGAAGTAGCCCCCTATTAACTTCAGTTACGTCATTGTTATCCATGACATTAATGACGCATGTGACACTTTAGACATTACTTATACTAATACGTCAGTCAGTGATGCTAGTGACGTCAGTAATGCTAGTGATATAAGTCTCGCTTGTGACGTCAGTGATTCTAATACGTCAGCGACTTTAGTGACGTCAGTGACGCTAATTGCATCAGCGACGCTTATGACGTTAGCGTCGCTACAACAATAGTGATTTTAGTGACGCAAGCTTACAATATCGACGTCAATGATGACTTCTGTGACGTCATGGATGCAAGTGACGTCATGGGCTACATATATTTTTTCTATGTAGATTAGAACTAACTGTATGGAACTGACGTTGAATTGTTGTGCAATGCAATGCCACTCGCAGCTCCACCCGAGGTAGGACAGCTGCGTGCAGAAGTCATTAGAGACCCGAATCAACGAACCCGCAAACTTCTCGACCTTCAGGCAGAGACGACCTACCGAGTGACGCTCTATGCAGTCACGGTCGCCGGTCAGGGAGAGGCTGTGTACGTCGATGAGAAAACTCTGTCTGACAACCGTACGAGGCGATTTCCTTATTTCCTGCATTGATTTTTATTATCTGCTATATTGTGTTAAATTCCTTGCCATACCTGACTGATGTTCCAGAGAATATCGATTCAAATTTCCGCTGTGATGTCTCTTATATTATCCCTTGTGATAATTAAGCAGCTGATAAAGTTAGGTCTTGCTTGGATTAGCTTGAACTTGTGTAATGAGGAAGCAGTCTCGGGATGGAAGCTAACAGGAAGCAATCATCAACCAGGTAGTTGTCACTTTAAATATTATAAAATATTAGACAGAACAGTATAAACCTAGCCTGATTTTCTGAATATGTCTGCAAACACTCCGAAGAAAATAACACATTTCCAAGTTATGTAATTTTATGCCATTCTCTGATAGCCACATAGCTTTACAAAATTGTCTTCTGGAACGGCGTTTTGGATAATATTAGGCACACCTCAGAGCCCTCGGTGTTGTAAAAGTCACCCCAGCGTCTCAAATACAATTTAAAAGCCACTTCGTTAGTCTTCATTGCTTAAAATCAACCTTGGGACATTGTTCTAAAGTATTCCCTATTCTCTCTCTCTCGCTCTCTAATATTCTGCCAAATAGCAGGTCCAAAGTACTTATTCCATCTCATACACTGCTTTTCACGCTTGATGAAGAGCACTCAATCGATGAGAGAGTTAATCTCATGACAAAAGAATATGTCCTATGCACACACTTATATATGTATATATATATATATATATATATATATATATATATATATATATATATATATGTATATATATACATCTTTATTTCACCAAACATACGGTAGCATAAGTACAAAAGTACACAATATAAATCACAAAGTGACATCATGTTCAGCGAAATAGAACAAAGAGATAAAGTGTTCGAAACGAGAAGATCATGCAACATCACACACATGTACTCGAAAAGCGTGCAATAAACAAATTAATTAGTTAAATTAGAGAAAATGATAGTCTTTTACCTTTTCATTTATCGTGCATTAATTTTATGTGTTATTTAGTTTATTATTTTCAAAGTATACACGCAAATCATACTTCCAGTTTACTTGAGATAGATCCGTAACATTACATCCAATACAGCAGTTGTACTCAGACAATAGTTTGTATAATTCTTCATGTCTATAATCAATAATTTCACAGCAATGGTTACCCGTTGAACTTAGCTTAGATAAGAACTTCAATCGCCTTATTGCAATTTTTAGTTCAGCAGGCAATTGACTCATGTAATATTGACTTTTCTTATGTAGCCTTTACCTTGGGAATAATATGGCTTCTGATGTGGTTTCCCGTGATCTACTTGCGAAGTAACCTATTACGGCACGTAGAGTTTACGGCTAGTCTATTTGCAGCGTTCCGAAACACAGCACCGGAAATTCTCTATGATGCATATGATAAAGGGAACGTTTATCTATATAAAGCCTTCTAAAGATTAAAATGACACCATTCTTTTCGATAATACTTTTTAATGTTAATATCTTAGCTCCTGACCAGCCTCTGATAAGCAAAGTAGAGGCGGGGGTGGACTCAGCAACTGTCTCCTTTGAGGCTACAGAAAGACCACCTAAACGAAATCCAGGCAGCAGATTCTACGTAACCTACGCTAAAGAAGGTTAGTATACAAGAATAATGAGTATTAAACAGACTTACTTAAAATTTAACATTTACATTCATAGACATTTATAAACATTCATAAACATTTACATAGGTAGAAATTTTCAATTTTTAATTGGTTTTTAAAAACCTACTTGAAGAACGGGAAGTATTTAAAAATGATCGAATCCTATATTCAGCGAATCAAAATCAGTAAAATTTAAAATGACTATCTCTAAGTTGATGACCTCTATTTCGAATTTTCTGATAACCTTTTCTGCATGTAAAGCTAACAGCTACTCTTCGAATTCCGAAGTCAGTAACTGAAGAAACCCCGCCCACTACTAAACCGGTCAGTACAATTATTTGTAGGAATGGGGAATGAATGGAAGAAAACGGACTTGGATCCGCACAACCCGGAAAATTGGGTTCGGGTGAAGGATTTAGAGCCAGGTGTTTACTTCTTCAAAGTGGTGGCAGTTAACGGTCGAGATGGACACAATCTGGAAACCAGTTCTAAAACAGAGAAAATTGTGATTGGAGAACGTAAAGGTAGTTTATTGACTTTATTTATTTCTCGATTTATTTCCTCCTATTTTTTCATATTGTATTCTGTTTCTTGTTTTGCTCTCTATCGGGTAAATATTACAGACTCTCTTGGCCAGACATTGGAAAGTGAAACTCAAAATAAATGTTGTAAAAATATTTCAAAATTATCAAAAGTGAACTAGTAAACTAAGTTCATATCTATAAAGATCACAGAACTAAATAAAATAAAATTTAGAGTGCGAAGAAAATAAAATTAAACAAGTGTAGTATCTACTATCTAGTTAACTAGTTCATGCTTTCGAAGTCAGCATTACTAACATAAATTCTTTAAAACTTAATTGATATTGATTAAGTATGAAACTAAAAATTATCTCTTAGTATTAGAAATAGATGTAGCATTTTTTATTACATCTTGAAAGTTATTCCACAGTTTTGGACTTCGTACAGTTATGCATTTGGGCTATGCAATTTCACCAAATCCAAAGATGCTTAGGAAATTATACAAATATTAAATTTTTTAGAAATTTATTTAAATAGTTTCAATATATTCTACAATATTTTTACAGTGACAATACCTCGTGGTAAGGATGGCTTTATGAAATATCTGATTAAAACCATAATTTCTTAAAACTGATATTCAGTGTATATGCTATTTCAATAAAGCTTTTAAAGGTCTAAAGCTTTCGGTGTACTAATCTGCCTGAATGTATGGTGCTTAGTAATCTCGGCTTACTTGTATGAAATGCATAATAGTAAATCCAAGATATGTGTGTTTATAGCTTGACTATGTTCTTATTCGCCTTCAACTTAAATATTTTCTGTCAACTGGTAACAAGCACTCTACTGAGCTTCGTGCAATTTCAGTAAGTTGTAGAGTTTACTTCATTTGTGCTGTAAGTTACAAATGAAGACGTTCTGGAGAGAGTTGGTACAGCTAGACAGTAGATAAATGCATTAAGATTACTATAATAGTCAACTAAGAAATAACATTCTTGTATACTGTACTAACGTTTTCTGACGATATATATTTTCTGATTATAAATCTCTCCTGTGCAGTTAAAAAATTATTTATAAATGATGATAATTGTAATATTATAAGTCAGTAAGGTGTGTTCTTTTCTAATTATTCTTAAAATTTAACTAGTGTGCTTCAGTAGAAGAATAATTAATTCCACCTGAATAGTAATAACAAAGAGACAAGTGTATAAAATTTCGTAAACCGAAATGCGTATAAAATGCTCATTTCTATAAAATAACTTGTTAGTAAATTTATATTAGTTCACATATTTTCTGTTTATCTTGAGCGTGAATGTTGTTTGACTGATTGTTTGATTGACTGATTGACTGATTGACTGATTGACTGCCAGATTGAATAAAACAGCCGTTAATATGAATGCTCATTTGTAAAATTAGCACTCATTCCGCTTGTAACCGTTCAGCTTTGACTGGAATATTTCAACTTTTACATGTACATTGAGCATAAACCTTAATATTAAATATTTAATCATGTACTTTTATGTTTCTGGCTTAAATCTCTGTGATGCAAGTTATGCAGACGCTCCTTCATGTTTTCTGATCCTAAGTATGGAACTCTCTGCCACAAACTCCTTGATCTTATAATTGTATTGGTACTTTCCTTGGCAAGTTAAACCCATCTCTTTCCGTCATAGGTCGAAATTTTGACCAGCTTGCCTTGGATATTGGACTTTCACTGTTTTGATCTCTCTTTCTCTTGTGATCTTTGTGTACTCAATCGTCACGGTGTGGTGTTTTGGAGCCTGTTTATGCTGAGTCTGCCAGAGAAGTCCCTGACATTGCTTTATGGCAAGGAAGCGGCTGTTAAATTCTTGTTGATTGATTGATTGAACTACGTTAAATGTGATAGAGATTTCGTGTGCACGCTTATCTAGATTGAAACTCTGTATATATGATTAATTATCGACCACTATGTAGGTGATTAATCATACGTTGAATGTTTCATTGGCTCAGCTCCGGGAGCGGTGAAGGAGCTAGTGGTTACTGAGAAGGGCTCGAGTCACCTGATATTCACCTGGTCGCTGCCGGGATCTGACTCCGGGACCATCCTCTCCTATATCATCGAGTATCGAGTCGGTTAGTGACCATTATCAAGCTATAGAATACTATGAAATACCATGCAATACAATTAAGTAACCGTGAACTACAATACAATAGCATGAATTACCATGAAATGCCATGCAATATAATTCAATACCGTGAACTACGATGCAATTTCAGGAATTACTATGAAATACCATGCTATACAATGCAATACTGTGAATACAATACAATGTCATGAAGTATCACGTAATGACATGAAGTACCATGCAATATCATGAAGTACGTTGCAATACCATTAAATACAATGCAATACCATGAAGTACCATGCAATACTATGAAGTAGTATGCAATACTTCTTGATGTGATAGCAGTTCCATTACATTCGATACTAGTATTGTTTGCCTAATAAATTCGTATCATTCATCTCCTTATTATTTGTCTTATGAATTGCATGACTACATCATAGAACGCAGCTTCATTCACATGGTGTCATTGCCGTGTTGGATGGATTAGCGGCATTATCTGTAATCTTATTTTTTAATTAAAATTATTTAATATTCAGGTAGATCTGATATCAGTGTTTGTGAAGTAGGCCCCTATTAACTTCAGTTACGTCATTGTTATCCATGACATTAATGACGCATGTGACACTTTAGACATTACTTATACTAATACGTCAGTCAGTGATGCTAGTGACGTCAGTAATGCTAGTGATATAAGTCTCGCTTGTGACGTCAGTGATTCTAATACGTCAGCGACTTTAGTGACGTCAGTGACGCTAATTGCATCAGCGACGCTTATGACGTTAGCGTCGCTACAACAATAGTGATTTTAGTGACGCAAGCTTACAATATCGACGTCAATGATGACTTCTGTGACGTCATGGATGCAAGTGACGTCATGGGCTACATATAATTTTTCTATGTAGATTAGAACTAACTGTATGGAACTGACGTTGAATTGTTGTGCAATGCAATGCCACTCGCAGCTCCACCCGAGGTAGGACAGCTGCGTGCAGAAGTCATTAGAGACCCGAATCAACGAACCCGCAAACTTCTCGACCTTCAGGCAGAGACGACCTACCGAGTGACGCTCTATGCAGTCACGGTCGCCGGTCAGGGAGAGGCTGTGTACGTCGATGAGAAAACTCTGTCTGACAACCGTACGAGGCTATTTCCTTGTTTCCTTAATAGATTTATAATATCTGCGATATTGAGTTGAAATCCTTTCCATATCTGAGTGACGTTACGGAGACCATCGGTTCTAATTTCAGCTGTGATGTCTCTTATAGAATCCCTTGTGATAAGTAGCCAGCTGATAAACTTAGGTCTTGCTTCATCATCATCAGTTCCTTGCGTTCTGTACAGAACATAGGGCGGCAACATTCCTCCATTCGTTTCTATAATCAGCAATCTTCACAACGTCTTCCCATGAAATGTTAATGCTCTCAAATCCTTGTTGATCGTACTTAGTCAAGTACTTCTAGATCTTCCTCGTTTCCTTTTTCTTTGAGTTGGCTTCCAGTTAACTGCAGTCATTGCGTATCTATCCTCAGACATTCTCAGTAAGTGACCTAAAAACTGGGTCTTGCTTAGATTGCTTAAACTTGTCTAATGAGGAACGGTCTCGGGTTGAAAGCCTGTGCTTAAGGGAAACAATCACCAACCCGTTAGTGGTCACTTTATATATTATTTATCATTGATTAAACCTATCCTGAATAGCTATATATGTCTTCAAACACTCAGAAGCTTTAACACATTTCCAAGTTATGTTGTTTTATATCACTCTGTGATAGTCGCATAGCTTTACAAAACTGTCTTCTGGAACAGAATTTTGGATAATATTTTGCACACCTGAGAGTCCTCGATGTTGTCAAAGTGTGGAACTCATCGGCTCAAATACAATTGCAAAGCCGCTTAGATAGTCTTCGTGGCTAAAGATCGACCTCGTGATGTTGTTTTAACGTATTCTCTATTATCTCTCTCTTTCTCCAGTGTTTTTCCAAGTCGAAGGTGTATATTCCTTGAGAAGGAATATACACCTTCGATGATCGAGTTAATCTCATGACAAAAGGCTATGTCCTATCCACACCCTTATGTAGCCTTTACCTCGGGAATAATATGGCTTCTGATGTGGTTTTTCGTAATCACTAAGCTAAGCCGCCTCCTACGACACATACAGTTTTCGGTTGGTCTATTTTCTGCGCTCCGAACACAACTCGGAATACTTTCAATTATGCATATTACCAAGAGAACGCTTAAATATTTTTGCATAGCCTTCTAAAGAATAAAATGACACCATTCTTTTCGATAATACTTTTTAATGTTGATATCTTAGCTCCTGACCAGCCTCTGATAAGCAAAGTAGAGGCGGGGGTGGACTCAGCAAATGTCTCCTTTGAGGCTACAGAAAGACCACCTAAACGAAATCCAGGCAGCAGATTCTACGTAACCTACGCTAAAGAAGGTTAGTAAACAAGAATAATGAGTATTAAACAGACTTACTTAAAATTTAACATTTACATTCATAGGTAGAAATTTTCAATTTTTAATTGGTTTTTAAAAACCCACTTGAAGAACGGGAAGTATTTAAAAATGATCGAATCCTATATTCAGCGAATCAAAATCAGTAAAATTTAAAATGACTATCTCTAAGTTGATGACCTCTATTTCGAATTTTCTGATAACCTTTTCTGCATGTAAAGCTAACAGCTACTCTTCGAATTCCGAAGTCATTAACTGAAGAAACCCCGCCCACTACTAAACCGGTCAGTACAATTATTTGTAGGAATGGGGAATGAATGGAAGAAAACGGACTTGGATCCGCACAACCCGGAAAATTGGGTTCAGGTGAAGGATTTAGAGCCAGGTGTTTACTTCTTCAAAGTGGTGGCAGTTAACGGTCGAGATGGACACAATCTGGAAACCAGTTCTAAAATAGAGAAAATTGTGATTGGGGAACGTAAAGGTAGTTTATTGACTTTATTTATTTCTCGATTTATGTCCTCCTATTTCTTCATATTATTCTGTTTTGTTTGTTTGCTCTCGATAGCGTAAATATTACAGACTCTCACGCAAACTTCTGCCACTCGTCGTTTGCTCACGGGTAACAAAAATGAGTAATTAAACAAATGTCAGTAATGACAGATATTTCATATAATTTAACTATCTGTAACCCTAACCCCTACCCTTTACCCTAACAATAACATACCAGATTCCTAAGAAACTAATATAATTTTGTTAAACTTTAAAAAATAAAGGTGACTCAAGTCAAAATCGAACCCCGAACTACATGATCTAAAGTCTAGCAACTATACCACTTGGCCATCAATGCTTCCAGTTGAAACCTGTTGAGTAGATGAAGTAAATATATCTTGGTACAAAATCGTAATCCTATATTAGCAAAATCTTGTTCAAGAATCTTTTTTGGGGTTATAACTTAACCACTGCGTTATCTCTAAAACTGTTTATTGGCTGTGCACAGACATGAGAAATTCCCAAATAGCGGGTTGGATATCGGTGTGCAACAAACATCCAAGGCCAATCGACTGTCCGGAAGTCCTGTATAATCTAATGCTCAGATGCTGGGATAAGGACTCGGACAGCAGCCCTTCATTTGAAATATTTTATCTGAGAGTCATGAAATAAGTCACAATCATATGCACTACGGTGACGATGAAGACGAAGCCGATCCTCCTTACCATGGTCTACGAACATGAAGCTGCGCGGAAGAGAGATTGAAATAATTTGAAACTGGTGGAGGGGATTTTTGCCAACCCTACCAATGAACTAGACAATAAATGTTGTTCCTGTCCCCTTTCTTTCTACCTGTCTCTACCTCCCTACCCTCTACTTGTAAACGATTTGGGCTCTCTCAGAGTCTTTTGCCGGAAAACTATACTGGAGTGAAAACTGGGTGTTCATCCGGTGAGCGTTCATCTTGCTTGGCATTTTTCAAAAACCATATGAAATTCAGACGAATGCGCCATGTCGATAGACTTCTGCAGTAATATTATTACGTGTTCTCAATGAAATACTGCTGCTAAGTGACAGGTGTTTATTTAATTAGATTTTGCTTAGGTTAAGTTTTACAAATCCTTAAGCACTGGAATTTGTTTATCGATGTCTCAGCGTTAGAATAAATGAATCGTTTAAACTAAGTAGTTGTTGAAGGACAAAGGAGCTGGATGGAATGATAGGACTGATAAAGGAATGTAAGAATTTCAGTTATGAAAACCGTAAAATATGCTGAAAATACTAAAATATACTGGATTAATATCTCTAAATGAGAACGTTAGGGGAAATCATATAGTAGGTCACATTTAGACTTATAAATTTTTTTAGTAAAGTTTACTGTAACATTTGGCTTAATTTAACAAATAGCTGCAGAATTAAAAAAATTAACATTTGAAATAGATTAAGTATTAAATTAGTAAATCTAGACGTAGACTAGACATGAGTATAGGGTAGTGAACATTTATAATGGGCTCCCTAGCCTCCCATACGCGTTGTCAGAATCTGTAAATAAATTTAAAATTTGTGTTAAAAGTAGGGCCTATAGAAAGTTGTAGGCCTATAATATTTATCTAAATGCTTGAGCAAATGCATGTTTTTGGATATTTTGTTGGTATGCAGTGTATACACATGTGATATTGGAAATTTCAGATAAATATTTAGTTGGTTACTTGTTTATTGATATACATGTATGTATTTGCATTCTTGACATTACTGAACTAAGATTTGTTTTAGTTAAGTGTCTTTAGTGGGTCTTAAACATGCTTAATGCTGTCTGACTCAGTACTGTTATGTTATGTTAATAAAGATGATGACGACAATCTTGGCAACGATGACAGTGAAAATAATCTTAAATCAAATATGAAATGAATCTCATTGTACGATAGACGCAGAAATTTCATCCTTAGTATGCTCTAAAATTTTTCAATTTTTCAGAAAATTGGCGTTTGCTTGTATCTTTTCGTCCTAATCTTATTTGTCTGTATTTAGACTACATATATATACTCATAAGCGTGTCTGCAGTAGAAAAGATTTCAGATGTGTGTTGGTGAATAGAGTGCAAACTTGAAGTTCTAAACAGTCCCCTAACAAAGGATTGTTTAAATGAAGGCTACACAGAAGTTTGCATCTGGAAAGCCCCTTTCCTTTTAAAGCACGTCGTGAAGATCAGGTGATCTGACTCCAGATTATATCTCTCACTTACTGCAGTGTTTTGGCAAGTGGCAGGTTTAGCGCTTAAGAAATATATATATATATATATATATATATATATATATATATATATATATATATATATATATATATATAAAACTAAGGTGAAAGTCAGTTTCCTCACTCGAATGCGATTTCAGTGACGGACGAGTCCAGGATTTGAACCCCGCACCTACTGGCTCCAGCCAGTGGCGAAATCCAAATCTACAACTGGAGGGGATATAGTTTCATCTGTAAATTCTAAAATACCTATTGAATTTCATCTTAGAACTCTGAAAGGTAAGAAATATTCATTCTGCTGTCCAAATACAAAGCTAGAAAGAAAGATTAAATCCTGATGACACACCAAAAGAATGGTCAAAGCCTATAAATAAAGTTGATGAAGTTTGTTTAAAACATGATTTAGCTTATAGAGATTCTGATTTAGGAAAGGGAACTAGGCGTGAAGCAGATAAGAAGATGTTACAAGAACTTGATAATCTTAAAGATTTGAATTTTAATGAAAAATTAGGTAAAGCACTTATCAAACCGATTATAGCTACAAAATATAAATTAGGTTTAGGAACATTAAAAAAACAAAATCGAAGAAGCTAAAGAATTACACAAACCCATAATAAAGAAATTTAAACGAGGAAAAGTTATAGTGTATAATATAGATGATATATGGTCAGCAGATTTAGTTGATATGAGGCAATATTCAAAGCAAAATAAAGGATATAATTACATTCTCACAGCAATAGATGTATTCTCAAAATATGCTTGGGTAACACCGATAAAAGCTAAGACAGGTAAACAAATGATTGAATTATTTCAACAATTATTTAAAAAAAGAAAACCTAAACAATTATGGACTGATGCAGGAAAGGAATTTATTAGCAAAGAATTTAAGAAATTCCTAACAGATAATAGAGTAGAGTTATATCAAACGTTCAATGAAGGTAAGGCTGTTGTTATTGAAAGATCTATTAGAACTATTAAAGAAAAGATGTGGAGATATTTTACTGAAATAGGGAGTAATAAATATTTAAATGCTTTACCTAAACTGATTCATGAATATAATAATACAATTCATTCTACAATCAAAACGACTCCAACTGAAGGATCAAAGTTGGAAAATGAACACAAGATTAGTTATATACCACAACCTACTAAAGAGAAACCTAAATTTAAAATAGGTGATAGAGTTAGAATTTATAAATATAAAAAATTATTTTCAAAAGGTTACGAAACAAATTGGACTGAAGAAATATTCACTGTATCTCAAATTATCAATACATCTCCTATAACATATAAAATAAAAGATTTAAACGGAGAAGATATTATCGGATCTTTCTACAAACAAGAATTGAACTTATCATCATTTTAAAAATATAGTTAATAAATGAGTTCAATAATAAGGTTTAAAGAAGAGTTGATGAATGGAGAAAATCAAGAATTGCTCAAGAAGGTATCCACTCAAAATAGAAAATTAAGGAAAAGATTTGATGATGAAGTAATTGTTAAACAAAATGTACAAACAGATCTAAAAAAAATTTACAAACCTATTACAGATACACAACAGTTAACTGTAAGTAAACAGATTACAAGAACGGATGATTTGTTTCAGCATTTGTTAACAGACTTACAAGGTAAACATGACAGATCATCACGTTTACTTGCAGATATTATTAGAGGTTTAGTGAGATGTAAGGATGAAACTAGAAAACAAGGTTTAGATATTATCAGCTCAATAGCTAGACAACCGTTATTTGCAGAATTAATTAACAAATTAAATAACTATCCAGAATTGGTAAAGAAATTATGCATTCTGATGGTATACAGAATCTTAATGAACAAGATAGAAAAACACTAGAACCTTTAAATCATCTCAGTGACGATGATCTAAGAACACTCGTACAATATTATGGGATACAAGAAAAGATTAAAGCCACAGAATATGAGGAGTAAGATGTACAATTACCTACTTACACATATTCTGTATTTCAAGAAAGTCCAACTGATAATAAAATGTATAAAGAAGTAATGGCTAGTTTAATGAAAAGAAATCCTGGAATAAATAGTAAAGGTAAACATGGAATCGTAACTGTTTCACCTATCTTTTATTACGAAGAAAATGATCCTGATACTGTGAAATTTGGTAAATACAATGTTCTATTCAAAGATAACAAAATTAAAATTGGAGACAAAGAATATATTCTTACACAAGGTTTAGAGTTATTGTTGAATAGAGTTAATCCCAATTTAGATGAAAGAATATTAGATACAGATTTAGATAATTATTTAACAGTATGCATTGATTCGGGATTAGATTACAAGCAAAATCAAACAATAGGTAAAAAGTTACATAGCGTGCTTACAAAATTAAATAGATTGAATGAATTGGATAAAGGTGTTCAAGTGATAGGTAATGGTCTAAATACAATAATTCTACCAGATAATGTAGATACATTAAAAGAACGATTAAACCTTCTGATTGGGGAATATTCTGCAGGAAATGAAAGTATGTTTAATGAAATTAATGCTATTTTAGATATTTTATTCAATAAAGGAATAATAACTAAGAATCTACTAAGTAACATAATACGCAAAATTAAATAATAATAAATGCAACAAAAATTAATTAATTTACCTGAACCCATTTCTGCTTACTTTCAGAAAAAGCCTATATCTAAAAATATACTCATATCATACAATAATTCATCTGAACTTTGTACAACTAAATTTCCTAATCCTATTATTCTTAATGATTATGATCTAGAAATTGCACTTGTAAATTTAGAGACATGGTATAGTTTTGCAAATATTACATTAGGAAATAATAATTTTAAATATTCGGTAGATGGGGGAAATAACAATAGAAATTGGAACATACCAAATTGAAGCAATAAATGATGAGATTCAAAGGTTGATGAAACTAAATGGAGATTGGGATTCTGTTAGTAATGCTTATTATATAACTTTATCACCTAATACTTCAACTTTGAAATCGATTATTGATATAACCAATTCAGACTATAAAGTTGATTTTACAATACCTAATTCACTGAGAAGTATATTAGGTTTTGATGATATAATTTTATCAAAAGGACGTAATGAATCACAATATATTGTTAACATTATCGAGTTCAACAGTATATATGTTAATTGCGATTGTATAACTGAATCGTTTGTTAACGGAATATCATCTCCAGTTCTATATTCATTTGGACCTAAGGTGCAGCCAGGTTTTAGAATTGTAGAATCGCCAGTTAATCTTGTTTATTTACCACTGAATAGAAAAACATTGAGTGAATTTAGTATTTGGATAACAGATCAAGATGGAAGACCTATAGATTTTAGAGGAGAGAATATTACTTGTAGATTTCATATTAGAAGTTCATACTAAATAATTTTTATCCAGCATTCGCTCCCATAGTCGAGATGACGCTCTTGCTACTTTAGACATTATAGTAGTGTATGCTGCTGAGTAGGAATAATATATATGCTCTAAAGTGAATCTTTAGGAAAAAGTTCTAAAAGGAATCGTTTCCGCTTTGTTTTATGAACAAGAACCCTGAGAACACTATTGTACCCCACGCTACTGAATTTGCTTGGAGATTATCTATAGCTTCAGGTATCGAAAAACCTAGGTATATCGTTGTAGGCTTTCAATCTCCGGCAGCTAATCAAGCAGAAAATAATTATGCTATATTCAATGCTAATGTGCAAGTAATTAATGCTAATGTTGAGTTGAATAGTGAAAGATATCCTAGCAAAGATTACATAACTAATTACAACAGTAATCAGTATGCTCAATTTTATAATTCGTTTAAGGAATTTAAGACAAACTATTCTGAAGATGAAGAAGAGAATGATTGTATATCGTATCAAGCTTTTAAGGAGTTGTTTAGGTTATGCGAATTTGATGTATCGAAACAGTCTGAGAGACTTAAAAATACTGTTGTAGATATCAGAGTAACTTTTAAGTTTAGTGCAAATGCTCCCGCAAATACTACAGCTTATGCAGTTGTATATCATGATAGAATTTGGTCGATAGAATCAGATGGTAGTAAGCAATATATCAGATATTAGAATTTTTGGCTAAATAAATGACATTAACTAAAAGTCAGATAGAAAAAATTGCTATTGCGATAATTCAAGAATTGCAAAATAGTAATAAGTATAAAGTTGGTGGGCTTTTACCGCTAGCAGTATTAATTCCTATTATTGCTGCTGCCTTGGGATGAGTAAGTACAGTTGCAGGAACTGTTGCATGAAGAGTCCAACAAAGTCAAGCTGATAAAGAAACTGCAAGACATAATAGAGCGCTTGAGGATCAATTAAAGAAGATTGGAACAGGTAGACCAAGAAAGAAACAGGGAAAAAGATTAAGATAATAACCAATAAATGGATAGTATTCCAGAGAATGCATTAAGCAATGTCGAAATTGAGAAGTATTCAAAAATGTTAAAAGTTAAACGTTTTAGGGGTTGTTATATGAGTGATGAATTGAAGAAATTGAAATCTTGTAAAGTTGAGTGTGGAATATTAAATTTAAATTTATCTAGTGAAAGTGGCAGTCATTGGACTTGTTGGTTTAAAATTAATAATGAAAAATATTATTTTAACAGTTTTGGTTTGCCTCCACCAAAAGAAGTAATTGAGTATTTAGGATCACCTATTTTATGCTCCACATTTCAATTGCAAGGATTGATGGATCAGAATTGCGGTAAATGGTGTTTGATTGTACTGAAACGTTTAAATGAAGGATCCCATTATAAAGATTTAATTTTGTCGTTAGGTAAGTAGAATGACGAATAACGTAAAACAATTTTTGAGTGATAAGTTAGAAGATTGTGAATCTAAAATCAAAAGTTTGAAAAGAAAGAGAAAAATAGTTCAAGTAGTTTATGGTATAACAATAATCACATCAATAAGTGTTTCGACAGTAACAACTACAATATCTGGAGTATTTGCATTGCCATTACTTCCTACAGTAATCATTACCACGTTATCAGCTGTTGGAGCTATATCTACAGTCATATCAACTAAATTTAATATCAAAAGTAGAAAAACGGAACTAAATAGTATGATATTTAGATTAGAAAGATTGAAACAACAAATGAATTATGTGATTAAGTGTAATGGAGATTTAACAGAAAAGGAATCAAATGATATCATAAAAGAATTTTTATAGTAATAAATGAACACTGTATATCTATTTGGCAGACAATCTAAAAAGCTGGAATCTAATTTAAAACTGCTATCTTATGGAGGACTTAGTTCTGTAAACGATTCACTATCAGTAAAGATAGATCCTAATATTAATAATATGCTAAGCCTATCTGCTAATGGTTTAATGGCTAATGGTCTTAAATTAACTGAGGGAGGCGAATTAAATATGAAAAGTAATAAACTGATAAATGTTAAAAACCCCATAGATAGTCAAGATTGTGCTACGAAGGATTATGTAGATGCACAGGTTGAGATTGAAATTGAACAAAAGGGGTGATGAAATGGTTGGAAAACTTGATATGAATTTTAACAGTATATCAAATATTCAATTTCCTGATAATAGCCTTGATGTAATTAATAACTTTATTTAAAAGTTACAAGGAAAACTCACGAGATAAGTTTAGAAAATTTCGTGAAAATTGCAAATGTTGTATCTATCATAATAGGTAGAAATCCAAATCTTCAGAAATACACCGCATATTTTAACAGAATCCATACATTAGTCGTCAGCCTATCCACTGTTCTTAATGAAGTTTATGAAGGAAAGGATGTTGCTAATGAATTTGAATATTTAACACATATAAAAGACTTACAAGTTGTTATAATTAGAGTCATTGAAGAACTATTTGAGGATAAGTTTATTGATTTAAAGAGAAATCTTATGAAAGAAAATTTAGTTTTTACACCAGAGAAAGGAACTGTTCGTAGGAGGTACAGGAAATTTGTAAACAGTATAAGTCCTAAGATGAAAAATACCAATATGAAAGAATTATTGGGTCAAAAGAATTTATTACTTATCGATTTAGGATTTATACATTTCAGTGAAGAATTATTAGCAGAGCTTGTATAAGCATAGCAACTTATGTCTCACCGGTGAGACAACTGCTTGAATCTCCATCAGGTGATGCTTCTGCTTTCATAAAGTTCCGGTAACGTTAATTTATACTGCAAGCTGGGATTGCTTCTGTAACTAATTTCTGCAGTTTCCAACCAATTCTCCGCAACCAATTCGGTGCATATTAAGAGCTTAACACACAAAACGATGTAACGCGGATGCTGCAAATTTGCAAAGGTTGAGTGCAACAGTACGCATTTTGTAGAATAGGTACCTATTCGAGGGAATGCGTGGAATGCAGTTAATCACAGAACACATCCATAATAATTGTTAAACAGGAGTAATCGGATTTTACATTCAATAATAAACTTATTATAATATAACCATATAGGCCTATATGTTTTCATTTCGTGAGCCTTAAAACTTTTTAAACATATATATATATATATATATATATATATATATATATATATATATATGTATATATATATATATATATATATACTGTATAGTATCAATATTCGTAAACGGCTAGACAGTGTAGTCATATGTAGTCAAATATGGCTGCATGCTTGAAACATACTTCCTCATTGTGCTTAGTTATTGTAACATAAAACTAAGTTCCTATACGTGAAGTTAAAT
Source organism: Enchytraeus crypticus (assembly GCA_905160935.1). Lineage (NCBI taxonomy): Eukaryota > Metazoa > Annelida > Clitellata > Enchytraeida > Enchytraeidae > Enchytraeus > Enchytraeus crypticus. Next base: position 75,285 of record CAJHZI010000423.1, on the reverse strand, counting down.
TAATTAATTAATTTACTTCCTTATTAAGCTGCATGCTTGAAAACATACATGTAATTGGGTGTACATCCTCATTGTGCTTAGTTATTGCAACATAAAAACTAAGCCCCTATACGTGAAGCTAATAAATGAATTTACTTCCTTGTTATTGTAATGGATGATGGTATTCATATTAGACCTATTGTATTTTAATATTGGTATAAATATTGTTCTAAAAATATAGCACTGATAGTATGTGTGCTCCAGGATCGCTACAATAAATAGTGGTAATAATTTTTGGTTTTTATACTTTAGTAGTATACTAAAGGGGATTACGCTACTATTGCATTTCTGGAACGATTTTTATAGTAGTTTATTTAGTATTTTTGGTGAGCGAACGGGGAGAGCGAGACAAAAATAGTAAATAAAGCTACTATAAGAAAGAGGTCGTTCCAGAAATGCAAAGTGGTAGCGTAATCCCCTTTAGTATATTACTTCCCCGTATAAAAGCCCCCTGGGTAAAAGCCCTCCCGCACTTAGTAGATAAGTTGAACAAAAGAACATAACTATTTGCATTTTATAATTATGTAGTAACGATACATTTCATCTCTTCAATCAGAAGTCAAACGTCAACAATTGACCACAAATTTATTCCAGTAAAAAATATGTTCATATGGAAGGTAGTCTATAAATAATAGGGTCTAATATGAATAATAATAGTAATAATAATAATAATAATAATAATAAATTTTAACGTCCGTTTCCTCATCCAGGGATGATGTCAGGGACGTCCCCAACAGCACATATCACTACAGATCAATTCACCCAGACCAATCTGCGAAAGAAATGTGCCGAGGAGAAGTAAGGTCCTAAACGAAAGCCTTCTGAGTTTGGCTATTTTGTCATCGAAAAAGTTGAGAAAGGAGATAGCAAGAGAAGATGGTGAGGTGGTAGAGGGGAGTCACTTGGGAATGGTGCGATCAAGCAGAGAGTCAAGTGCTCCCCAAAATTTCTTGGGGCAATTTTGATTCTGCGAGATTAGATTTTGATAGTATAAACTTTTAGCAGAACTAATCATTTTATTTAAAAATTTTCTTTATTTCAGGTACTTGGACTTAATGTCTGGATTTCTTAGTTCAGGCGGATTTTTCAGATCCTTCCTGAACTTAGTTTCGAGTTTGGATCGTTCAGATTTTTGTTTAAGGATTTGTTCAGAAATGAATGGTTTCCTAGGGTTTGAGCGGCAATGAATGGTCTTGAGAGGGGCATGTTTGTCTAATATGGAAAAAAGTACGGAGCTAAATTGAGCTGAATATTCGGCAACAGTTGAAGATGGATTGAAATACAAAAGAAGAAGACGCAATATCAGCAGAGAAGGCATCAATGTTAATAGAAGAGAGTTTTCTATAAGTTTTGAGTGTTCTGGAAGGATGTACATTAACAGTCACAGGCAATTTACAGAAAATCGCACTGTGATCTAATAGTGAAGGATCACAGATTCCATGATCAAGAAATGACATGTTGTTTCGAGTGATAAGAAGATCAAGAATATGACCAGAGGAGTGAGTAGAGGAAGATTTATGTTGTTTGAGATCAAAGGCATCAAGTGTTGACAAAAAGGAAGAAGAATAATAGTCATCAGAGCCTAGGTGGATGTTGAAATCACCCATACTTATTAAATGAGTGGGTGATGAGGAAATGTCTTTTGGAAGCAAAGAAAAATCATAAGTGAAATTGGCCTTAGATAGAGAAGGTGGTCTGTAGACAATCAAAAAGAGATAGGATTTGGATTTGCATACAAGACGAAACGACATATTTTCAAAGGATAGAAACGGAGAACAGTTTCAAACAGAAAAAGAAAAAGTTGACCTAAAAATAGCAGCGATGCCACCACCACGACCAGAAGAACGACCGGTATGTTGAATGGAATAGTCACAGGGAGTGAGAGAGTTAAGGACAGCAGATGGAGTATCAGGAGAGAGCCATGATTCTGTCAAAAGCAGAATATCAATGAACTCGTCAAGAATAAACTGTTGAATAAGTTCAGGTTTATCTATACTTTTTGTAATAGTTGAGGCAGACAGAACATTGAGGCAGTAAGTGGACAGGTTAGAAAAAGAAGAAACAGGGCCAGGATTCAACTCAACATCGCCTGCTAGAATTAAGAGAAAGGAAAGAAAGAAGATAATGTTACATAATGCGTGCTAAAACGAAATTTAACAGTACAGTGTAATAAGTGCATCATGTATAGGCCCTACAAGATTGTTTTATCTGAAAATGACGCCCCTGGCCAGCAAATGTTAGTCGAAGCTGAGGAAGGCACAGAGGCGGACCTCGCCATAAGCAGAATCCCCAAGAATGATGGTAAGATTATATCATACAAGATGATTTTAAGATCCATTCGTATGTAGGCAAGAGGAAGAATCGGAGCACATAAGTTATATGAGTCGAGGCGTTGTATGCCATTGACATGCCAGTAGGCAATGCAGTAAGAGAGAGAGAGAGAGAGCGAGAGAGAGCGAGAGAGAGAGAGAGTTTACAGCTGCATTATTTAACCCACTCCAGTGACATACATGGTCAAGAGTGATCGGAGATATGAGAAATATTCAGAAATAAATTTATACTACATGTACGCCTACAATTGAGCGTGTAAAAGTTAAGCGCTTCAAAATTATATTATAGTATTTCTAAATCATCTCCCTATCATCCACGCCATATATCATTAAAATTGTAGAATTTAAAATGTTGTCTAAAGAAAGACAAGAAGATAAAGATAGTGAAAACTTTGGTTTGGACCACGCTATTGTATGAATGTGATACATGGACCTTAAGGAAGAAAGATATTAGAAAACTAGAGGCATTGGATTGTGGATTTGGAGGAAAATGGAGAGGATTAGCTGGACTCAAACAAAACATATAAGGAAGATCTAGAGAGAGTTGGTACAGATAGACAGACGATAAATGTATTAAGTAATTGGAAGTACAGTAGGATAGGACATATTCTAATGGCGGAAGGTCTATTAAAAGAGGTCATAGAAGGTAGAATGGAAGGAAAGAGAGGCAGAGGCAGGCCGAGATTAGGTATGTTAGATGATTTAAAGACCCACTCATATTTGAGAATAAAGAGGAAAGCGGAAGACAAACAAGAGTGGAGGCGCTATATACCATGAACCTGTCAGTAGGCAGTGCAATAAGAGAGAGAAAGAGAGAGAGAGATAGTGAGAGAGAAAGAGAGAGAGAATAAAAGGTAACTCGTAATTTTGAAAGATATGATCCCAGAGTCTGGAATCTGACCAAATATTTGACTGAGGCTATGCCACAGTGATTTTACTCATTTACTCTACTGTTCGGACGCCTGGCTAAGCCATGTTGTTCACCGGTTAATCTAGAGTGTGCTAATAAAGAAATCTTAAACACTTCTTCGTATTCAAATCGAAACAATGAATATTTACTTTAATCTAAACATTTACATGTAGTCCTTGAATCTATCACCTAACAAACATCTTTCAATAAAAGCTTTAATAGGAACGATATTAAAAGACGACATTTGGCAGCAATTAAATAGGCAATTAAACTTTCGAATCGATTTCATAGGAAAGCTTTAGATTGGATTTTAAACAACAACATAAAATGATGCAAGCCATGACTTCTGAATCCAGTTTTCCTTTTCACTGCAAATGCAGCTCACGTTGCGCTTAGATACCAGCTAGGGGTTTAATATCTGTTTCATATCGAGTTTCTAAGCTAATCGTCAGGTTCTTGTGCGTTTTGTTTACAAAACTTGGCATCTCATCGGACTATTTTATTTTCTTACTCTAAACAAGACTAAATCATCGACTCACAAAATATGCAACTAACTCTCGCTCTCGCTTTCGAGTGAGGAAACTGACATTAAACTTAGCTTTACCAGCTTTTAGAATATGTTTAAGATGACCTTACTTGTCGTTTAACATTACAGTTGTAGGATTTGTATTTGTTTTTCTTGTATTCTTCGTTATCAGTCAACATCATCTCTGTTGTTATCACTTCGCAAGTCCTCGTATCTATAATTAGATTAGCCATCTGGATTTAAAATATTTGTTTCATTCGATGTCTGCTTTGGATTTTGAGCATAGTGAATAAATTCTCGCTCTCTTTCTTTCTATCTTAGTGTACTACGTACTGGCAGGTCCATGGTATATGACGCTTCCACTCTTCTCTGCCTTCCGTTTTCTCTTCGTGGCCACATACGTCGTCATACGAGTGGATCTTTAAATTATCTAACATGATATACCATTATGCATGGTGGATTCTGCTTATGACGAGGTGGGTTCCCTATGCCTTCCTCTGCTTCGACTAACATTTATTGGGCAGGGACGCCATTTCCTGAGAGGACTATCCTGTCTACTTATGAATAAACCTTGCACTGTTTAGCGTCCATTTCATCATCAAAGGAGGCTGTCGCGAAGGAACGAGAAAAGATAACATTCGAGATAGTGAACGAACTCTTAGAGCAAATTAGGCTACTGCTCGAATTAGGGTGGTTTAACTGAACCTGTTCCATTGTTATTATCCCTGCAGTGTCAGGATTGAAAACCAGTGTATAACAGAATAAACATTTACTGAAAGTCTAGTAGGATGCAACAAAATACCAACTAAATGAAGGCAAAACTGAAAATTAAATAATTTATTTTTGTTTTTGTAATTTCTATTTTAGTAATTTATTGATAAGTGTGAAACAGCACGCCTACACTGACAGCTGAAATGTAACGTAAATAGCGAATTACAAATTAGGCAACTCGAAATTATATCATTAATGCTAATGTTATTAAGGTGCTAAATTATTAAATTAAAAAATTGAATGTGTTTTAAGAGTGAAAAATGGAGATTATACCTTAGCGAAAAGACAGACATACTGACTTGAGGAGGTTTGCTTGCTAAGAAATACGATAGCAATGACTATTTCGTTTGCACTTCATTAGCATAAAGTTGGTTTGAGATAATATTAGAAAGAAATTTGAACTCTGCTGTTCTACTAATCCGACAAGTACTTTACCAAATCGGCCATCCAGCAGGTACATATTTGATGGTGTTGGAGTAAGTTTTTATGACCTGTTCCATTTTAGCAGTGCTTTAAGGAAGTCATAGAATAGGATATTTGCAATAAAGCATACCTACAGAGATGGATTTTGGCTTACAATTACAAAGCAGTTAAAAAAGAAGTGAAGCCAGCATCATAAACCTTTCTGAGATGACACATTGCCAAACCATTAACGTCGGTCAACTTAACTTGTCAATGCGGCTCTAAGGAATGTTATGCAAAAGTAGCAAAAATGCATGAAATACAATGGTTTTACTGCTTGGATCATTAGAACGATCACAAAGATAATTTATTTAAATATTTCAGTGATATTTAAAACTATTTGCTTTGATTTAACATCGTTTTCATCGGCTGTCAAAGTCATGAGCTAAATCGCACTGACTTGCACTACCCGTCATTCGGGAAGTCTTTTTGCTGGATTTTTTATGCAAATTTTCTGATCCTTTAATTTGCTCTTAGGATTTGATTTATTAGTACTTGATGTTGTTAAATGGCGACAGTTACAATTGTTGTTATTGACTTTGTCTACTGTAATGTTGAATGTTGTAGCAAATTTTTATTGGCCTACAATCCTTAATTTTCCTATAACGGCCAATTTAATTAAAATTTTTATTAAGCCTACAGTAATATTATAATTGATGCACCTACTTTTTGCAGCTAACGAAAGATTAACTTATGAAAATTATTATTGTTTAATTTGCAAACATGCTCAAGTGAGTAGGTATGCCTTGGATGTTTTCACAAGCACACCCCTGAATGATGTTCCTTGATATTGTACCCTGGTTGTTGAACCATAGATATTGTACCCCGGAAGTTATACCCTACACCCTGGGTGTTGTGCAATTTTTTCTCACCGGCAAACATTGATACGAAACTAAGAATTAAGTTTAATAAAATTATGATGAAAGTACTATTTTGTTTCAGAGTTTAATTCAAACATAAAATATCCTAAATAACACAAGCGCAAAAAATGATGTTAATAGCTTATTATACTATTTTGTGTTACTTTTCCTGAGATTCTTTTAAATTTATGTAAAACATTTTTGAGAAGCAGGATTTTAATAGTCACACATTAAATACATTTTATTTCCGATAGTCTGTCGCGCGGACATTTGAATCTAGCTTGAATAAATAGGCATTAGAAACAAAAAAATGAAAATTTTGGATTATCATGATAGTTAACGCGTTTATGTGTGTCTTCAGTATATTCTTTTATTTTGCTGCTGTTTTGCTACTGAACGCTGGAGAGTTGCCATTGCAAGAATTTCAAATTGTGTGATTTATCTTTCATGATGGTAGAGATAACAATGTATAACAATCCTCCCTGCTAGTGATATGGAACATTTATTAGGAATATTAACGGCCACAATGCAGCCGTTAAGCTCATGGTCTTCACAGTCAAATCTATCACAGAATCGTGTTAGCAAGTTTACGAAAACCTGTACTGCGCATTATAATGGACGTGAATTCAAGGTAGAAAGGAGTTAATTACAAAAGTTTCAGTAGCAGCTTTTGATTTGGGGATAAAAGACCGCGAGATGGAAAGAAATAATTGATCAGGAGTGGACCAATTAGATTAGAACATTTGCTGGAGCCAGTGGCGAAGTCGGTAAGATACTCGACGGCGAATCAGTATGTGCAGGGTTCAAATCCTGGGCTCACCCGTTACTGACATCGCTTTTGAGTGAGGTAACTGACGTTAACCTTATCTTTACCAGCTTTTAGAACATGTTTACGATGACCTTACTTATGGTTCTACACTACTGTTGTAGGATTTGTTTTTCTTGTATTCCTGCGCCGTAGAGATGATGGTAATCAGATAAACAATAGCAGAAGCTGTAATATGGTTGATGCTCGTGGTGGTCCGAGTGCTGTAGTGTAAGTTACTCAGCTAGGATCGTAGTCTATGCTACGATCATAGACGCATGACTGCAGCACGATATACTATGGTTATTAACTTTGAAACACTTATTAGTTCACTTGGATTCGTCGGTTTTAGAACTAAGAAAATATGAGAGCTGTCTAGCAAAACATCCTTCAGTGGATTCTTTTTGAGATATGCGTAATTTTCATTTATTTATCTCGGCATATATTTCAGAAGCATGCATATTCGTAATGAAATAAACAGGCAAGCAAAATTAAGTAAAAAGGATACATGTGCTAACAAAATGACATCACTGGCTTTGAGATTTGTAAACGTGTGATGTAATTGCATTGGATTCCTTTCTATAACAATATCTACAAAAATAAACAAACTACTTCGAGTAATTTTGAATATCTAACCTAACGTTTGGGTAATTTTATAAAACCATTACATGCTTTCACTTAATACGTATGTGAAGCCTGCATAGAATGCTCAGCCAATTTCATCGCTTCATTGCGAATCATTTATCTTAATACTGTTTATTACACGTATGATAAGGATTTTTCAATGAATCTATTGCATGCATATTATGTACACCATTGTTTTACGATGCAATATTTATATGAATAATGAAAGCATTAATTCTTATAAGAGTCGTATTTTTTAACCTTGTTTTATTATAGCTTGAGCATAAAATTCACAATCAGCGATAACACTCCAGTAGTTATTTCTATTACGCAGTAAAAATAAATCAGCGGCTGAAGCTGGATTGCATTAATAGCTTAATCAATCAATCAATCCAACCATGATCGTCGCTCAATGTAAACACTAGATACAAGCACTGGCAATAAAAAGATTGCTCGAAGGAAGAAGAAAAATATAATCTTGAAAAAAACGGGACTGTTCCAAGACTGATTTTGTGCATCAATGTTGATATATGTGTCAGATAATTGAGATAGAATAATAATAATAATAATAAAGGTTTAACGTCCGTTTCCTCATCCAGGAATGATGTCAGGGACGTCATCCCTAGAATGCTTGAAGTTAAACCGATTAGATGGCAAAAATATTTACAGCAATATATATAAAAACTAGCTGACTTTGTTTGCTGAGCCAGGTCCCATTAATGCCCTATGAACATTTTAAATCTCACAATGTAGATTTTATGGAGGTTCAGATCTAAAATTAATCACATTAATGTTAAAAGCATTAAAGTATGGAATATGAATTCACTCTGAAATATAAGAATTTGGTTTGTTTTCTGTTCTGATATACTGAAACAAGAAGAACCCTCTTGTGCATTTTGTAGTAGGAAAACTTATATAGAATTGAAAATTTAGGCCGTCTGAAAATTTGAACTTTTCGAATGTGGTTACATCTTTACCAAGTCGTTAAACTCTGATCAGTCCTGGTTTCTAAGGCACAATTAATAACATATCAAGTTACAAGTTATAAAAATCAGTAATTGCGTAAAATAGGCGTTGCCGCAATTTTGCAATACTTTAAGAAGTATTAAGGTTTCGTATCTGTATATTTATGTAAACTGTGGCAGAGCTTGGAGATTGGATGGAGGCGTGTTTGTGACTTCCATATGATTGAAAGCAGAAATCAGAGTTCTGATGCTTGACAAGAGAGCCTGAGAGCTGTAACTTAATAAACTATAGCCTGTATTTAAGACAATTCAATTTGCGCAGTTTCCTTTGCTTTAATAAAAATTAATTCGTTTTTCGAGAAAAATCGAGCTAATACTTTATTTACATTTATTTGCATCTGTCTTAACAGACTAACTTCTAGTAACAGAAAGTGTTGCTCTTATTCCAAAACGTTGTAGTAGTTGAATACTCTACTAATATCGAAAAATATCATTCTGCAATATTAAACATTAACGATAAGATTACAGACTGTGAAATGCTGCCAAGATTCTGGTTCGCAGAAAAATATACTTTTTTTTATCTCATCTTAGTCTAACTTGAGCATAGCTTAAAATTATATTTATTAGGATTTAACCTGATATGGTTTTAAACGCGCGGGTATTTGAAAGGTTTGAGCATCCGGGTTTACATTATGAAACGCCTAGAAACTTAGTAGTAGAAAGACAATTTTAACGTCCGCTTTAGTACTACAAGGGATGCTTTCAGAATGTCCGGATTCGAACGGTGGTGTATTCCTCCTTATTAAGCACTTGATTTATTCCCTCAGCCATCCAACCGGTAAAATTCAAATAAAATTCATCAAAATTCAACCAGTATGTGGGTCACTTGTGAATTAGTTGTCAATTAGTTGCGAATTACATGTAATTGCGAGGAACCACTTTCGTGTTTGACGCCGAAAACTGTCGTTAAATTAAATACTCATTTCACTATAATATTTATACTATTTAGTGATTTAATAGGTCTAGTATTTCATTATGTTCGACTTCATTACAAGATACAGTAAGCATTTGTTGATTCCATGTTGCTAACATTTACACTGCACTTGGAAACTTCAGCCAATTTCAGCAGTTTCACTTTCCAGGACTCAAATAATTAGGAAGCGAATTGGAATGCTATCGATGTGACTTAGACAATAATTAATGAATTTATAACTAGAACAGTCTCGTATTTAATCAAGTTAAAATTGCAATTGAGCAAAACTGTAGTTTTGCTAATTTGCAATATTTGAAAATATTTTGTTTATCGGTGAATTGAAAATAGCCGTTGAAAATTATGTTAAAATCGAGTGAACTCGTGATATGATTAAGTCTGAACTGCAGTGGAGGTCTTACCAGCAGATTGCAGATTCGCTTCCGTTTTATGAACAAGTTTGGTCAACGTAGTTTTAGATCGCAAGATCTCATTAAATTTGTCGAACTCTTAAAATATTTATAAAATTTAATGGACTTGATAAGCAATTAAAGTTTTACGCGAATTCCTGTAAAACGAATGTTGAGTTATTAGGAAAAAGAAAAATTTGGATGATCTGGTTTGAGCCATTGGCGATGTCAGTAAGTTATTCGACCGCGGATCAGTAAGTGTGGGGTTCAAATCCTGGACTCACCCGTAACTGACATCGCTTTCGAGTGAGGAAACTGACGCTAACGTTAGCTTTTTAGATTTTACATTTCATTTTATTATGAGAAAATAAGCACCCAACCTAGGCGGTTAATAAAAAAACCAAATGGAATGAACTGCCGTGAGCGCCATCTAGCAATCTCACTGCTCAATATATTTAAAATTGAATAATGAAATATGTGAGGTATAATTTTAGTTATTGATTTGGGTAAATTGGGTTAGTTTAATGTGAAGTCAGCGAAGTTCTTACAAAACATAAAAACATATCTTTCCAATAAGACGAAACATATTAGTAAAACTTTGATGTACGGAACATATTTGTAGAAAATTATTCTTTAATAAGTTTTAGATCTATTAAAACGTTGGCTGGTATACACGTGTATTAACACCGGCTATGGAGGCGCAAAAGATTTTACTTCGCTTTTTAACTTCAGTTGTACGTCTGGTCTCAGTCATCACTGCAATGGAGATGATAATAAACAAAGAACCAATGATATCATTTATTATTCCTTTATTACTTATTTTATTTATTATGATTTAAAACATAAAAACCTTTCGTTTAGCTAGACTGAAATAATCATAATTACATAAGAATGACATCATAAAAACCACTTGCCGAGTATGTACGTAGCCGCCGCTTCAATATTTTCTTATGTTTGAAGTTTTTCTTGTGAAAATCCTAGTCTCTTCTATCTTTTTCTCTTCTCTCTCTCTCTCTCTCTCCCCCTCTCTTTCTCTCTCTTTCTCTCTCTCTTCACTCACTGTCTCTTTCTCTCATATCTCTCACTCTCTCTCACTTTCTATCTCTTTCTCGCTCTCAGTAGTACTGACACAATAATAACACAAATTTAAACGACATACTCTAGTAGTACTGAGGTTAGAATATTATTGCTGTAGGTTATCAGGTTGAACTGGTTTTAGAATATCGCATATTTTCCAGAAAGCTGCTGATCTCATAAGCCATTCTCTCTGGGGAAACTGCGTAGTTATGTCATGCATGAGATGATATTTCAATATATACCCATAGGATTATTTCAGTTATTAGTTACAGCCAATCTGTTGCTGAAGGTCGAAAGAAACTGCGAAGAATCTTTCTATATAGTCCTAGTGCAGCCTTACTCTGAGCACTCACTCCTAAAAACAAAACGATGTAATAGTTCGATGCAGCTTTGTTGCGTTTAGAAGGCGAAGCCTTTGGGCTCAGATAACGGTGGTGCCTTCGGGATGAGACGCGTCCCATGCGGAGATATACAGCGAACGTCAGTGTGAACAACGACGGGCTGATATGAAAGCTACTTTCGTTTAATTGCAATTGTAATCATGTTTCTTAATATAGGCAATAATTGTAATAATAAAGTAAATTAATATTAAACGAATAAATTATCTTTCGCGTCGTGTTCTTCACGGTCTCACAAGCAACCTCTCTGGCTACAATGGCAGCAGATCCTGTACCTGAGTTCTACAGCTAGTTTCCTCAACACCGAGATCATCGTCGTCTTCCGAGATCGACGTTAAACTATATATATATATATATATATATATATATATATATATATATATATATATATATATATATATATATATACATGTACTTATATATACCTACCTATCACGATACGACAATACTATGGCGAGCCCTTTCGCATGCGGGCATCCCTTCCTCGAAGGAACCAAGCGGGTTGTCTAGGTCAGATAGTAAGCGCCCGGATGGCTTAACCTTAGTGCCTTGATGCAATGGCAAATTTGCCGTATGGGATATTACGGTCATTGACTATATTGCAAATTCCTATCTGAATACATCTTCAGTCATTGCCGGTGGACCTGCTGAACTTGCCGCCTCTCAGAAAATGGACAAGTACCGCGATCTTTCCTTAGAATACGAAGTTGCTCCGATGGTAATGCAATCCGCTTTAGCAATTCTTTTAAGCAGCTAGATGGCCTTGAGTAGCCGGGTGGCGATTCAGCACGTATTGCTCCCATATCAAATTTTTATCAAACCCCTGGTTCTTTACACCCGGGTTAAAATTTAAAAAAAATAATTTTAAAAAATAATTTTAAAAGAATAATAATAATAATAAGATTTATCAATGTCTTTCACTACATTGGAATGTACGGTATGCACTATTTATATTATAATATATAGGGCCTACATTTTATTTCATACTTTAGTTTGCACATATTGAGAGGACAAATGGGTCCAACTTTGATCAAGAATTAAGGCCAACATAAGAGTTTCGTTTTTTCCATTTATTATTTAGCCTCAACTTATTGTGTGACAGTATGGCTTCTGAAGATGTTGTGCAACTTAGAAGGCAACTTAAGAGATGTTTCTGCAACTGTAGGTATTAATCTAAACCTATGCAGGTGCCAACCTAATGCTGCCTAACTGACCAACTATAGGGAACTACGAGAGGTGTCGGGGTTTCTACTAGAGATGGGAATCGAACCGAACCCGAACCGAACCGAACTCAAAAATCTGGAATTTTGACCGAACCGAACCCGAACCCAGACTCTGGCCGAACCGAACCCGAACCCAGACTCTGACCGAACCCGAACCGAACCCGAACCCTGTCTTCGTCCAAACCGAACTGAACCAAAATCTTGAAGTTCCTTTCTCCTTCGCCAGCCTGAAATTATATAAAGATAGTAAAAACAATACAAATATATTATATTAGTTTTTGCATTTACATGTCTTACAGTATCCAACAGCATATATTCAGGTATGGCTGGTTCCGACACAAATTTTAAAATTAATAACAGATAGCGATACAAAGGAATGGTAGCGGGAAACGAGACTGGTCTACAGAAGATAATGGATAATCTGAATGATATGGCATTGAAATATGGAATGAAGATTAGCATCAAAGAGACAAAAGTGATGAGAGTATCCCAGAATAGAGGTGAAGGCTTTAAGCCAATATTATAATAAACGTTACGAAATTGGAACAGGTAAAGAGTTTCGAATACTTAAGTCATGCTATAACAGATGATGGGAAATGTGAGACTGAAATATATAGTAGGATTGCACAAGCAAATGAAGCTTTTGATAATAGGAAACTTTTAACAAAAATCCTAAAGAAAGACACTAAGATAAAGACAGCGAAAACCTTGGCACGGACCACGCTATTATATGGATCTGAAACATGGACATCAAGGAAAGAAAATGTCAGGAAACTAGAGGCATTGGAAATATGGATATGGAGAACAATGGAAAAGATTAGCTGGACTCAAAAGTTTACAAGTGAGAAAGTTCTGGAGAGAGTTGGTACAGATAGACAGCTGATAAATGTATTAAGAAATAGGAAGAAGAGTTGGATAGGACTCATTCTAACAGGGGAGAGTCTATTAAAAAAGGACATAGAAGGCAGAATGGTACGAGAAAGAGGCATAGGCAGACCAAGATTATAAATGTTAGATGATTTTAAGATCCACTCATATGTGGACATGAAGAGGAAAGCGGAAGACCGAGAAAAGGTGAGGCTTTATATACCATTGATCTGTAATAAGCAGTGCACTAAGAGACAGAGAGAGAGAGCATTACAAAAATCACTGGAATTTCAGACACTTCTAGTTTATTACTAGTTCAGTTGATAGCAAAGGGTATATATTATGATCATTTTTCTGTAGAAGTACATGTGGTTACCAAATAGTCCTTATTTCACATTTTAGGTTAATAAATTGCATTTTGTCTGTGAACTATTGCATCAAATTTTAGCCAAGACATTTCCATTTAATTATTAACGTTTCTAACATATTGGCCTAGTGACAAAATTTATTGGATGAAAAAATTTAAATGGATGAAGCATTCTGTTTTCTGGTTATAATCAAGGATAATAGTAAAGATACCGTAAGAAAGCTAAATTTTTTTATGAACATTTGTCTGTCAACTTAGAGTATTTTAAGAAATGTACAGGAATAAATACCACTTCTCTCATTTTTTCATTGCCATATTTTTACTCAGGTGAAAATGTGTCAGTTACTATGACTTCACGTATTTTAAGCATATTTACCATAAACCATTTTAAACATGTTTGTCACAACCATGATTATTATAATTAAAGTTAAACAATTGCAACATTATCCAAACCAAACCATTTAGAACTCGAATCGAACTCTCGCGAGTTGGAAAGCAAGTCGAACCCGAACCCTTGTTCTAACCGAACTCGAACCGAACCGACCTTTCATTTTCAACAAACCGAACCGAACTCTCAAATTGTCAACTGTTAACCGAACCCGAACCGAACTGAACTTTTATTTTCAACGAACCGAACCGAACCCGAACTCTGAAAATTCATAAAATTCCCATCTGTAGTTTCTACTACCGACTCGGCATCTAGCCTCCTTGCCTACAGTTTACTCGGATTTAGTTATTTTATTTGAGTACTACGATTGAATATTAATAACACGAACACATTGTTCAGAGGATTCCCTTATGGTTACAGATTTTAAGCTTAAAGGAGAATAAGTCAAAGTATAATATCTAACCAAAATTAACACAAATAGAATATTACGGACAACTGGGAGGATGCGACTCCACAACTATGACACAAGACTCTGGGAAACGTGCAGATCTACATTGTACGAGTCTTTATATAGTCACAGAGATATACAGAGCGGGACAGAAATAGACATATGCTCCTCTAAATAATCAAAGACTTAGACATACATCGCTCAGTCTTATGCGAGCGTCAGAGGAACACCGACAGAGACCGCTAGGTTATAAACCACTGAACAATTGGACATGGATTATCAAATGTGGAGTATCTTTATCAAGTTTATCAAATAAGGGATTACCTTTACAACACAAGCCATATACATGATTTTATAAACCGGTAAGTTACCACAAATGCTCGGATTTTATCACAATCCGATATATTTCCAATTTCCCTATAACAGTGCCACCCGGCCATTTACAAAATGGAAGCCATAAATTATAAATGGCTTTCATTTTGTAGTATTCCAACATTTGAATCCAGGGAGCAGATATATGTGAGCGAATACTACCAACTCACCAGGTGTCGCGTGTGAATGTCACGTCTCCAAAGGAAGCTACACTACATGTGAACTTAAAATTCAACGAAATAATTATCTACTCTTAAATAATTCCATAATGTAACTTAGGCAAGCCAATATTAATATTGTCTATAAAACAATTTCTAGGCAATCTAGGAAATACAAGCATTCATTTGCCAAAGCAACAGGATTACGTTCTAAATAATACTGGACTCAGTGAGACGTCACAATGTAGGCCTATATTGTTCATAGTATAGTAACTAGACGTTCTGCAATTTACTCGGTAAAATATAGCATTAATAAGCAAAATGTAAAATACTACGCAAAGCAAAGCAATGAAATCATAGAAACAATTACAACAGTATTTATTTATAACAAAATTGCAAAATTGTCTCATTTTTTATCTGGCAAAATAATGTCTCCCAAATACTGAGTTATCTGCAGACTCATTAAGAGCTTTATTTAACGTTATTTATAATCTCTTTCTTTTGTTATGCCTTATATGCATATACACATAACACACATACTCAGATACCTATACACATATGCATATATGCACATACGCACATGATAGCTTGCAAAAAAAACCTCAGACGGTATAATACAGTACATCCGGGTATAATATGAATTGAAGTTACCCCCTCGAATAATGAAATAATGAAGTTACACCCTAGAAAGATTAACCAATGCTTTTAATTAAAGTCCTGTATGAAAATTAACTTTACAAGGCCGAAATTAGCTTTACTTTGAAACACATCAAGAATATTAACAGTAAAACAGAACTATTAGTACTGAAAAATAAAGTTAGCAAAGTTAATACTAACACAAGAGACATAGGCCTACTACAAATTCAAAAAGAAAATATTCTTAAAAATGTTAGGGGGAATTTCTAGCAACCTTAATGGGTTCGTTATGTCTGTCTCCCTATGTGACTATTTCTCAGAATAGTCTATTGCATTAATCTATTATCAGCTGGTCAGTGATAGCTGTCCTTGAGATCCTGGGATCAATTCAAGATAGGGCCAGTCGAAGAGTAAAGTCTCGGACATTAACCATATTCCAGTGTCCTGGTGTCTTGAGAGGAAGCCTTCCTGGCTACTGGACCTGACGTTAAACCCGCATTTTGAAGAGTTTTCATATGGGTATTTCCTATAGTAGGCCCAGTCATATTGCAAATTATAATGTTTATGCAGCAATTTAAATCAAACAAACAATAAATGCAAAAGTATATAAAATCTTATTTATTTATATTCAGAAACTTAAAACATTTTGGTATTTCAATTCAGTTTTCCGCACAAACCACTTTCCCATCACTGCTAGAGCTGAGTGCAAATCCTACCTGGGAGTCACACAGACGATCAGACAGATGTAAACAGTCAAATAGCCTATTCATTGCTAAACTGTTAGTAATTTGGTAATGTAATAATTTAGTAATTTATCTATACGACCCAAACAGTTGTTACATGTCGTGACCAGTTAATGGTTATTTTGTATTTTTTTATGTGGTCGACAATTTGCAGTGAAATGAACCCAACACAGAGTTTTAACCATCCTGAGAGTTGCACAACCAGGAAAGTACAAGTGTAGTTTAAGACGATCTGTAAGTTATAATATAATTGTATAAACGATATCACAGAACAATAATGTCTGTACCTTATCAAGAGAGGCCACAAAATGAATAAAAGTATCCGTGTATAAAAGTGACCTGCTCATCAAACAAATATATATAGGCAATTAACCGATACATTTGAGCAAGTCTGGTACCGTTATAAGATATTTGGAGAGATTCAATGGGATTACTAAAGCAAAACACACTATATCTCTACATACATAGACTATTATAGGCTAAAGCCGAGGCCCAATTTAACGTCAGCTTCTGACTGAACGCATACAGGAATTAAAACCGGCACATACTGATCAGCCGCCAAAGGGCTACACGTTCTTGATGCTGGCTTAATTTGACCAATTACATATGACAATGCTCTAAAGGTCAGAAATACATGCTTGTAACAAGTCATACATGAATGTAGCAAGTCAAGGATTAATGTCCGTGTCACATGCGAAGATGATATTAGGGAGATATTATACCTGCTAACTGATTCAAACACTAAGAGTCACTAGAAAAATAACTTGAACGTCTTCAGTTTATGTATAATATGTCACAAGTACTTCATATAAGAGAAAGAAACTTCATAAGCTCTTCCCATTTAACAGGTTTATTAGTAGTTGGTTTCTATGTTCATCCATGATCCACTATTTGTACTACTGCCACGAAACCATTCTAGCGATTTTGCAGATTTAATTATATTTTATTGTATATAGAATATTCAACAGAACAAAATATAACTGATTACTTTATAATTCTTATGAATTTATACGACTAGGTCTGAAAATGGCAAAGGTTCAGTTGCAATGAGCATTATATAAGAAGAGTTAGAAAAGTTTTTTCGAGTTAATGGCCACTTAAGAACAGGTGCAATCCAATGCTGCATCGGTTACAAAAATCATTCGAGTACAGAATTCATCAAAGAGAATCATAACTTCAAATCTAATCATCGCATCAGAACACTGCTCTCTTATCTGCCTAACAAACCCGGTCATTGTTCTATATCATCATGAAGTAATACATGTAGATCAACCAACAGCAAGCGAAATAGTAATTTTAAAAGAGAGGGAATTAGATTTTAAGAGAGAGAGAGAGAGAGAGAGAGAGAGAGAGAGAGTGAAATTATAAGAGAGAGAGAGAGAGAGAGCGAGTGCAAACAGACTCACAGGCAGGCAGACGTCATATCCTAGCTTTTAATATTTGTCGGGCCTCAGCAGACACTAGCTCCAACTAATGGGCCATTGCTGCTAACTTTATGCCTTACACAAACTATTGGTACTAGCGCATACTGAGAGGTTCTAGCATATTTTAAATATTATATTTCTATAGATTGTTTTTAGTATACTTCTAAATAAAATAACGTAAAGATTTTAGTCATGTATTAACTATATTATGATGTATCAAACAACCACAATGTCTATTCAGGTAGACTTGACAGAGAGATTCTAATAAGAGCCAAATGAATCGTTAAGAGAGTCAAGTCTTATTATTACAATATCTTGTTTAGAGTTAGATGAAGAATAGACCAACCGGTGCTGCACGTATCGCACAAGGCGACCAACGTACTAGGATTATTATTACTATGATTATTATTATTGATATTATTATTTTATTATTATTATTATTATTATTATTTTACCCCGGTGTAAAGAACCTGGGGTTTGATAAAAACGATTCAAACAATACGTGCTGAATCGCCGCCCGGCTACTCGAGGTCATCAATCGGCTTAAAAGAATTGTTGAAGCAGACTGCATGAAATCTTTGCAAAGTCATGGAAAGCCTTTGCCAAAGAAAAGATGTCTCTCGCTTATCGCCGGTTTGCTCTGTGATAAGTCTGCCTATGCCATTGATAAAGTCAACTCCTTCGGGATTCATCGGGCCCATGGTTTCAATGGCCACCGGAACAACTTCATATCCTGAGGACAGATCACGGTATTTATCCAACTTCCTAGAGTCGGCATGAACAGCAGCTCCACCGGCTGTGACTGAAGTCGTATTCAGGTAGGAGATTGTCATAGTGTCAATGACCGTGACGTCCCATACGGCACATTTACCGCCGTTGCACCAGGGCACTAAAGTCATGCCGTCCGGACGCTTGCTGTCTGATCTGGACAACCCACTTGGTTACTTAGAGGAAGGGATGCCTGCTCTTGTATATATATATATATATATATATATATATATATATTATATATATATATTATATATATATATATATATATATATATATATATATATATATAAATGCCTGAGGATAAAATGAGCTGAAAGTAACTGTTGTAATTCATTTCACCTTTTGTGTTCAGTTACCCGTATTTCTCACGTCTTTCGTGCTTAACATTTTTCAAATGTTTGTGTAATGTTTATCATGTTTGTTTTTTTTGCCCTGTTAAACTTGAATTTCTTTAGCGATCATGCCATATCGGTTTTACTTATCACAGCGAATCTAATACTTTAAAGATATTTATCATTAATTTTTAGCCACTTAATTGCTATTGTTATAAAAAGCGAGCAAAATAAAATATTTATCATCAAAATTATAGCTAATACCCAGGGACTGACTGCATGCTTGAAAAGTAACTGGATATCTGGCTTCAATTAATTGTTCTGACGTTAGGTTTTGTTGCAATGAGTGCAAATATTAGAATGCAGCTTTGCTGCTGTTTGAATTTTTACATCATATGGGGCCTATGATAAGGTACTAAATGTAGTTACATCGGAGAGGCCTACTTTCAATCCTTGTTCGCAGTCTCGACATTGTATTGCTTTTATTTCACTCGCTACCTTAACATTAGGGGGCTTTTGGCATCTACATTTTCGTCATATTTGGGATTTATCAATAAAATATATACTCTGGTGCGGAAATGAATATAACGCGAAATATATAATTAAAAAGCTGCTAACACATATTTACTTTGCTTACACTTTAATCATCATCATCATCTTCTTCTTCCCTTGAATCCCTGTTCAACCAGGGTCGGGATACGAATAGACTGTCTTAAATCCTCTCTGTCCCACATCACAATATCAGTCAATCCCCTATTTGAGACTTTTCCATTCGATAAAATTTTTTGTAGCAATTTCTGGAGCCTAGGCTCTCACCAACTGAGAAGTAGGAACAAGGCAGAGAATTACAGACCAATTAGTTTAACCAGTATTGCAGGAAAATTTTTGAAAGTATAATTAAAGATGAAATTATATCTTTTTTAGACAAAACAGCCTAATATATATCATCTTTATTCACCAAAATGCATGGCAGTAAGAACAGAACAGAAATGAAAAATTCTGTTAACGAACAGAATAACAGAAATTACGGATTATCCATTAAAGAGTCTGTAAGTAGACAAATATAAACTAAAATCGCCGTTTATCTTAGGATCGACTTTCCATAAACTAATTAGGTTAATATACCTTCAAAATGAGTCCAAACTTTATGTCTTATTTTATCAATAGAGTCATCATTCTGAATTGCTTATTTATTTTTAATATTAACATAATCCATATAATCAGACTTATCTAAATCTAGCTTACTATCCAAACAACTACTATATGGTAGTCAGCATGGTTTTATTAGTGGACGTTCCTGTTTAACAAGTTTAATAGACTTTTTTTTTTTTTTTACAAGTGAATTAGATAAAGGTAATTGTATAGATGTGTTATATTTAGATTTTGCAAAAGCATTTGATAAAGTACCCAATAATAGATTATTGGGAAAGTTAGAGGCGCACGGTATACAGTGTAATATTTTTAGGTGGGTTGGTAATTGGTTAAGTGATAGACGGCTAAGAGTAGGACCTATGTGCTGATGGATAATTTTCTAGATGGACACCGGTGAAAATTGGTGCCCCACAAGGATCTGTCTTAGGTCTTCTGCTGTTTCTGATATATATTAACGACATAGGCATAGGCCTAGTATCAAAATTTAGTAAATTCGCAGATGATTCAAAAATAGCAAAAATTGTAAATAATAAAGCAGATGCAGAGGTTCTACAAAAAGACATATTAAGATTACAAAATTGGTCTACAAAGTGGCAGATGGATTTTAATAGCTATGTGTGTAATATAATGCTTATAGGTAAAATGAGTTTAAGTGCAGAATATATATTAAATAATAAAATACTGCAAAATACAACTTCTGAAAGAGATGTAATAGTGGATAATTCATTAAAATTCAGTGAGCAATTTAATAAAGCTGCCAATAATGCAAATGCTGTTATTGCTGGTATAATAGAAAGAACAATGGCAAGTAGAAGAAAGACAGTTCATTAAAATTATATAAAGCATTGGTAAGATCCAAACTTGAATATTGTGTTCAGGCTTGGTGTCCCTATCTTAAGAAAAATATAGAGAAATTAGAGAAAGTCCAAGCTAGAGCAACAAGATTAATTAAGAATTGTAGTAATGTAATTATGAAAATTGTTTAAAATAAACTGCATTGATGTCTTTAGAAGAGTGAAGGGTTAGAGGCGATTTAATAGAAGTTTATAAGATGCTTCATGGTTTCATTAAAGTAAATTATAACAATTGGTTTCAATTAGCAAATAATAACAGAACTAGAGGACACAAATACAAGTTAATTAAATTTAGAAGTAGGATTGAGATACGCAAAAAATTTTCTGTCAGAGAGTTGATGGTGTTTGGAATGGACTGCCAGAGGAGGTCAAATTTGTCAATCAATTTAAGAATAGATAAGATAAGTATATAAAGTGTAGTAGGGAAAGGTGTGAAGTAGCAGTATATAAGTAATAGGCTGAGTTGTGTGGTTGCATAGTCATATTAGAGTGTATAAGTTTTGCTAGTTAAGTAGAGTTTATATAGTTTATTTAGCTCTTTGTGTGTAATGGCCATTGTCTTTGCTGTAATGTTTGGTATGTGTGGTTTTGAGGATGTGTAGGCCTAGGTCTGTTGTAATTTGATAAGTGTTAGCATAATGAGTAGTATTAAAACCTGTTAGTTTAAAGGTTATAAGTACAGGTGTGTTGGTTTCCTGTATTAGTACAGGTTATTATGTAAATATGTTTAATGTGTTATGTTATGCTAGATGTGTAGGTAAGTTTTAATTTATTTTGTGTGGGTCTCAAACAAGCAGCTGTGCTTTCTGACCCAGTGTCGTTATGTTATGTTAACTGAATGCCCTTTCTGTCGTTGACGTTTGCTTACAAACAAATAAATTTAAGTAACATTTATTGCATTCGTCTGGTTCTGTAGACCTACAAATCGAATGTAGAACAATAATGCTCACATTCCTCCTGTCATGCATTATTTTAAGTCGCGTGCGGCATACAATGTACTTTTAACTCAGGATAACTAAATCTTTCTCTCTCACTCTCTCTCTTTCTCCCTCTCTCTCACTCTCTCTCTCTCTCTCTCACTCACTGAGGCAACGTGGAACATGGCCTCATTATTTTATAGATTTTTGAGCATTGTTTTTTACAAGTTTCCATGTTTCTTTTTGATTTTTTTAAACATCCTTGATTGGATATGCTTAGTGCAATCTTAACTTTAGTTAATTTATCCCCATTTCTGAAGTGGGCTTAATTAAATTAAGTCAGTCGAGTATGGGTTTACTGAACCAGCGTACAGCTCCCAAGTTCCCATGTGCAAACCTAATAATGCTCACACGTATTCTTCATTTCATATTTGGTTACATGCATCAGATTCTAATCTGACATAAGTATCCTATAACGGCTTCGAATGCTAGTTGCTGAAATTCTTATCACTTGTATTGGAAAATTTCCAAAATCGCTAGCATTTTTATTACTGACAAACCGAATATTATAAATATTTGAAATATATATCTTCCTCCTTCTATATTATATTCCTTTAGTGCTCAAAATCTACTAATTTTATAATTTGACTATTTTCTCGTTATTACTTTTCTCGTTTCCTCCTGAATATCTCGCTGGCCTTTAAGAACTGATTGCCGTGGAACTAAATTTTAAATAGATTTTACATATCAGGGAGATCCTATAAAATATCGCTTCTGAAAGCTTATTTAATTAACATTTAGTGTTCTTATTAAGCTCTTAGTATTTTTTCTTTCTATTATGAGACTCCATATATTAATTAGCAGGTTATTTTTTCTGCTGCTAACTTCCGTTTTCTATTGAAAAAATAGCAGAGCGACACTGGATCAGAATGCATCAAGGGCTTGTGTGCTACCACAAATGCAGAATTAAATCTACGATTTTAACCAACATCGGTACGTTATCAATGAACGTCTACAGCTTCTACATTTAAATTCCTACTTTACTTTGACTTTATATAATTAGCATTTTTAGGCCTATATATTTAACATTTAATTTCTATACCTATATTTTCTATATGTCTGTATTTTCAGATACATATTGTAAACTTTCAATCGTGAAAAGTTACCATGACTCGTAAGAAATCGGAAGAAGAGTTCGGGAGATCAAACCCGAGCCTGGCTACGACTTTGCTCACCACGGCTCTCATTAGCACGCAGTTTATATCCTATGCTCAAGGTTTCACTAACAGTTATTGTAAAATTATTGATGTAGTGCATATACATGTACATGTAAATCGACCCATCGATTCATCTACATGTATATTTATCGATTTAGTAGGTATTTATTATATTATCGATTAAGTACTTTTAGAATCTTACTCTTTCACCTTCTCGATCCGCCAAAAACTTTGGAGTCGTATTTGTGGAAACCTTGACTTTAAATCCCATATCTCTTCTGTTGGTCGCGCTTCTTTCTTTTAGATTCGTCAGATTAGGCATATACGTCCATCCCTCACTAAAAATTCAGCCACTATCCTTGCTAATTCTATAGTTCATTCAAAGCTCGACTACTGTAATTCATTATGGCATGGGTTGCCTACTTCTCCTCATAATCTTTTACAGCACGTCTAAAATTCTCTTGCACGTGTTGTTTGCAAATACTCTCGACTCCAATTTCGCTCTCTTTCTCTACTTCGCAGTCTTCACTGGCTCCCTGTTAATGAACGCGTAAAATATAAAATAGCTCAATTAACCTTCAAAATTTTGCGATTTGGCAAGCCTTCTTACTTATCTGAAATTCTTCTTCGCTATCGTCCCACACGTGCACTTCGTTCCACCGATGCAAATCTTCTCTCTGTTTCAAATATTATCACGTCATTGGGCAGACGTTCATTTTCTTATGCAGCACCCACAATCTGGAACTCTTTACCTGCTAATCTTCGCTCCTGTATTTCTCTTTCAACATTTTCTAGTAAGGTTAAGATTTACCTTTTCCCAGCATTGACATAATCAATGTACCCTGACCATTTTTGATCACCAGACTGGCTTTCGTTTAGGAACTTACTTCTCCTCAGCACATTTCTTTTGCAGATTGGTCTGGATGAACTGATCTATAGTGATGCGTGCTGTTGGGGACGTCCCTGACATCATCCCTGGACGAGGAAACGGACGTTAAACCTTTATTATTGTTATTATTAAATTTAGTGCATCATTTTTATTCAATTCTCTGAGATTATTGAGAACTATAGGCAATTATACTAAATTCCTTCAAGTCAAAAGATAAAACCTTGCTGTTTAAAGCTTTCAGTGTATTTGTCCGTCCAATATTAGAGTACTGTTCAAATCTTTGGTCACCCTATCGATAGCAAGATATTGACGTAATCGAATCAGTGCAAAAAAGATTTACCAAACGACTTTTTTGGACTAAAGGAATATCCTTACCCCCATAGATTAAAATTACTTGATGCTGAACCACTTGAACTTTGTCGAATTAAACTAGACTTAATCTCCTACTATAAAATAATGAACCATTTGATTGATTTATCTATTCAGGATTTCTTTACTTTTAAAAGTGGAATCACAAGAAACAATGGCGCCACTCTTTATGCTAAACCCTTTAGATGTAAAGCTGAGCGTTACCACTTTAAAAATAGATGCATAAGCATATGGAACCAACTACCGTCTAGCACAGTAAATGCTCCCTCAGTAGATTCGTTTAAGAAAAGGCTTAACGAAACTGATCTTAGCAAATTTATGAGAAACTGCTACGCGCTTTGACATTATATTTTAACCTATTATTGTTCTCGCTCAATTTTTAGCCAAGTGCATTATTCTGTTGTTTTTATATTACTCTAAATTATCTACATGTAAGTATATTCAAGAGATATTTGATAGTGATATTCAAGGTCCTTTGATTGTATAACTTCACACATAATTCACAGTAATTTTTTAACTTTATTTGCCTCTCAACTGTTTTATGGGACTCAATGGTATATGCGCAAATTGCTTAATTTATCTGATGTATGGTTTTAATGCGTATATAACTTTGGTTACTACGATTTATCTTCTCGGAATATGTAAGTGCCTCACCAAGGCCTTTATTTCCGTTCATACGCTTTTTCATCTAATGTAGAACATTTGTCATGTACTTCTTGTGGAATGCGTGTGATAAATGAATAAATAAATGAATATCTAAATAAATAAATAAGATTAATTTTTATAGGTAAGTTAGTAAAGATTAAAAAAGGAGATGCTAATGTGTGTCTAATAATAGTAGACGAAGAACTAAGATCAGGAGGAACTTTGTTCCATTAGTGGACGCCGTAAAAACAAATAGTCATCAAACAAATTGACTTTATAAATAAGTACTCTGACTTGTATGTACTCTAGACATACATGTTTATTATTGTAGAGTAAGCTTATCTTTCAAGAAAAAGCTAGCTAAAAGCTAGTAATGAATATGATGAGTAAGCAAGGAATAGGATTTCTGAATCAATCACAACAGCTCTGATTTCCTCTCCAACGGCAATAGTGCTCGATTTTGTCATTGATAACTGTAGCACTGTAATTCCTGTTGATGTTGTTGTTGTCATGAAAAAGATGCGTGTCATTTAAACGACTCAAGTCTCAAAGGCCATGTCAGTAGAATATCATCATAAATGTTATACTTTGCAACATTTCAAGTATAATTTGTTGCATTTACTTTAAAGTTAATTGAATCTGTTTTAACGAGATTATTTCGTGTAATTGTTCGACAGCGTTAGTGGCTCCCAGCATTACAGAGCATCCTCCTGCTGAGATAGCCTACAAATCATATATCGAAGTCACTCCTGCTGAGATAGTCTTCAAATCATATTTCGAAGTCTCTCTTCCATGCACCGCAAAAGGCGAACCCACGCCGAAGTATGAACTCGTATAATGTTGTCATTGTATATTGTAAAGTGTTGTTTGTATTTCATGTGTTGATGAATTATAGATTATTGGATTGTTGATCATTGTTTCACAATTTTCCAAAACGAATGGAAAAATTTCATCCAGACCTTAGTTAAACTGGGACTTAAGGGATGATGATGATGATTATGACGATGATGATAAATATACTTATAGCCTATTGTAGCCGTAATTTGGTATAGGTTTTGTTTCATTTCTATGCCGGTGTAGGCGTGTTCGGGGTTATAGCAAGATTAAATTAGATTTAGATCTAGTTTTAGTTGGATGTTAGTCACTTTTAAGGTGGATGTTGATCTATGCCTAGCTAGATGTAGAGCTTAATTATGTTAGGTATAGGTCTAGATTGTTTGGAATGTATGTCTAGAACCTTCAATGTATTGAGATGCAGGTATTGTTTATCCGAGTGCATAGGTATTGTGGTACGGTGAAATTAAGTTTTTGTTTACATTTAGTTGAAAGTATATTTAGGCTGGTTGCACAGATATACATGTACATAAGTAAGCTGGTGTATGGTTACCTTTAAGTTGTAAGGTTAAGTTAGGTCTAAGTCTAGATTTAGTTTAAGTTTCTCCTATGATTATATAGGTTACTTACCCACTTATGCATTAAATGTAATGCTCATATACATGTACTATAGGCAATAATATTTAATTGAGTTCAACATTCACTTCAGTAATCTCTTTAGAAACATTCTCTAATATATGATCTCTAGAATGATTCTTATATTTTCTCGTAATACAGAAACTCTTAACATCAACATTATTCACGATTTGTTTTGCCCAAAGAAATCATTGTATTAAAAGATACTAAAATACTAATTGATTATGAATGAATATTTAGCATATATTCATTATCTACATCAAAACCGTAAAATCCAGAAATGGCTCAAACATCATATATTCAATCAATCATCAGATAGTTTCTATGATACTTTCTAAATCTCCTGACGTAATTGATTCTACAGTATAATTAAGCAAATGCTGTTTATTGTTAATCAATTACATGTATATGTTATTTTTATGCTAAAAGGTACACGTGGAAGAGGAATGATAAGGTATTGGATCTGAGTGGAAGTAACATAGTTCTAGAGAAGTCTAACAGTTCAGGAAGTCTAATCATTCGCCATCCTACAGAAGATGAGGAGGGCGAATATCAATGCTTGGCTACGAACGACTTCGGAACAGCGGTATCAACTCGTACTGTGCTCAAAAAAGCCTGTAAGCACTGCACGTTATTGTGCCGAAAATGTTTTTTTAGCTCGGAGAGATTAAATTTACCAAGAGATTAATATTTTAGTCTAGAAACCAAATTTAGACTTAACTACAAAATCCTAAATGAATCTTAAATCTTAACTCTGGATGGAGCCAGCGGTGATGTTGGTTATATATTCGGCCGCGGATCAGTATCTGCGGGATTCAAAACCTGGACTATCCTGTCACTGATATCACTTTCGAGTGAGGAAACGGACGTTAATATTAACTTTACCAGCTTTTAACTCTTTCAAAATTAAGAAAAACAGAAATAGTTCTTCCGAAAGTTTAATTACCAGGGCAAATATGATTTTCGGAATATAAAATAGTCAAACATTGCAGGCTAATAAGGGTAACAAACTGTTAGCAAACTCCAACTGTAGACTCTTGAGGACTTCTGATTTATTACACAATATATATATTACGGCGTATTTTGTAATTCCAGTTTTTGGTATGTTTCCGCTTACTGATACTACAACAAAATACCCGATTATTGGAGATCATTTGACGATCACGTGCGACCCCCCTAACAGCTACCCCAAGCAAACACCATTCTGGGGGTTCACTCTACCCGGGGAGAAGTACGTTGACATTATAGCTAACGATGAGAGGGTACAGCATGACTATAACGGTTAGAATTCATTGCGAAAATTTGAATTGTCTTACCAAGCATTTATTTATTTTTCAACGTGTACAATAAAATCAAAAAATCGTAAAAGTATAACAGGCAATGCAAAGTCAAGGGTAGACCTAAGGCTCTTGGCACTTACAAGGACCTTTCGCATGCATAAAAGTAATATTTAAATAAATAGAAAGCAAGAGTGTTATATATGTTATATTACAATCAATCTTCACTCCCATTAAGATGCAACGTAGTGTTATAATCGAATCTATATCATCTATAACGTGAGACATAGAAATTAGTGTAAACAGAGAAGTAACACGTAAATCTTTGACGGATACCATCTTATTCAACATTAATTTTCAATAAAAATTGAACATGCTAATGTCAAATATTCTAAACTTTATTTTCTCTACCACTCATAGAGTTTTCAAATATTCGTAAATGAAAAATAATGCATTTCTCTCAGTCAGTACATGTAATTTATGTAGTTAACGTTGAACAGTTATTGCTTGAATAGTAAGTATATGAATATTATATATACACTGTGAGTAAAAAAAACATGTGTGCAGTCTCTCGCCCATAACTTTGGTATTGTGAACCGATATTTTAACTTCTTGCATAGGTATAATCAGGATAACATTTGCTATAAAATAAAGTTAGTGACTCTGTTAATTCTTTTTGCGTTGAAGCAGTGCTTGAAAATATGCGCGACTGAAAATGTACAGTTTAAGTAAATCAATCGCTACAGAATGCTCAGTTCTTATGCTCTTTGGTCGTCTACTGCCCTTCCATCTACCGGTGCTCCCAGTCCGGCGTAACTTCTTTAATAAGTAATCTAGCCCTCCCAGCGTCCAGTTTTTTTATGGAATTTCGGCAATCAACCGATGTGCGCCATAACCCTTTAAGAGGTACACGTTTTCTTGAGCACTTAATCTTCACTAGCAAACATCATATTTAAATTTCAACAAAAACAGACTATGTTTTTAAAATCGTAAGTTATTGTTTAAATAAAACCGAAAGTGTCACAACAACTAGATTTATGATTAATACTTTTCTTCTTCTTTATAATTCTGAAAATATTTTCAAAATCGGTTCACAAGTGTCAAAATTGTGCACGAAATACTGCGCACATGTTTTTTATGACTCACAGTGTATATATATATATATATATATATATATATATATATATATATATATATATATATATATATAAGGATATTTTATAGCAGTTCTAAAGCAAAATATCTCGTATCATTATCAGGGCTGTAATTCTGAGTATCATTGTCTATATCATTATTTGTATCATTGTTTGTATATTTCAGTGTTTCTCATTGTATCTACATTACTTATAGCATGCAAATCAGACGAGTAGGCGTCGCTGTTTCTTACAATGGTAACATAGAAATTTCCATAAAATATGATACACTTTAAATCGAAAGGACAACCATTTGCTAGAACCAACAAAACTAAGCCTGATTTGTTGGCTCCGATAGGAGGGCTTCCTTTTACCAACATTAGACCCGGAGACTCGCTAAAAGCAGAAGAGCTTTACCTGTGTAACGTTTACAACTCACAACTCTATATTTCGTGCTTCTGTAAGTGGCAACGATTTAAATATTTTACTTCAACCGCCACCTGCAGATAAACCACGGTATAGAGAATCGAATCGTCGACCACTGCACGCTCGAATGCTCGCACCACTATGATGAGCAGTTTCAAGTCATTGACGGTACCGCGAGTTCATTGATCTCCAATCTTGTCTCAGATGAAACTGTTTGTCAATTGATTTATCGACAGATTGGCTTATCAATGAACGATTTTGAAAATCGGACTAAAATCTTCAGCGAATTTAAAGTTAATTTATTACGATTGCAAGAGTTAGTTACTATTATTTTGTAGTTATGTGAAATTTATAGGTTGATGGATGTTTTGCTACATTGGTGCAATACATGGGTAATTATTTGACAGTTAAATTAATTTACATGGTAACTCTTCTTTTGAAAAACTATTTACTGCCACACTCCATGCGCATGCGCACATCAAAAATAAATTTATAAAGCAATTCTTGAGTAAAATTTAAAACTACTCCATTTGCTTTCTTTTGAATTCATCAATGCTATTATGGCGATTGAAAATAACTGAAACCGATGAATTTGTTCTCATTTTTAAATGTTAATCCCATTAACAAGATTTAGTCGAACATATAATTTTCACATATGTTTTATAAATTCGAAAAATCTCTTATTTTACCACAAAATGTTGCTGATGCTAGTAAAGGCGCACCGTCAATGACAAGAAACGAGCTAATTTTAACCAAGACTATATTATGTCTACCTACTTTATCAAACCTTTGAATATTCTCTAAATGCGGAACACAATTATAACGATATTTTAATTACTATTATCAATCGTTTTAGGACACTTACATTTTTCAAATATTATTGACTCGGATGACAAGCGAGTGTATATCTGCATTCTACCGAATGATAATTTGGGAGCTCGAGCTTACGGTAATAACCACACGATCAGACCGATTCCTGCCCCATCAGGTACCCTCTCTGTTAAATGTGTGCCAGTGAGTTTAAATGCGTAGTGCCAGATATCAGCATGGATGATATCAGCATTGCATTAACTTTTTGATACCTTATTTAGCTTATGTTTTCGTGCTTTTCTGCTGCTTTTAATTATTTTTCTAATGCGCATCGTTTTTGAAGGATTTCGTTATCTCCATATATCCAATAGAAATTCGATCTAATCAGTTGTAAATATCCATCGCAATAATTAATAGCAGTAATTAGAATAAATATCAGTAAGATCTTGGACCTTCACTAAGGATAACTTCAGTCGTACATGTAGGCACTGTTAGCGACAGAATAGCTTTAAAAGAAAGTTTGGTTTTGGGCAAATCTTAACTCATTAGCAGATACGTCAAATGACTCCACCATTGTACACTTGGATTTATAGACAAATTATATCACGTTATTTAGTTTTGCCTGTATACCCCCAATCTCTTGTGATATTTATTATTTAACTTTCGAACAATCGTATTGGCTTCTGGTATAGTCTAGCCTTGTTTCATCCTCTAAATACTCGCATACCCGGGACTCCTTCCATCTTGACTTCTGCCATCCCTTAGACTCCTCCCATTTCTCCCTTAGACTACTTCCATTTATTCCATCAGGCTCCTCCCATCCCTTAGTCTAAAACAAACCTAAAACTCCACCCCGTTCTTTAGGCTCCTCCCATTCTTCAGGCTCCACCAATCCCTCAGTGTACAGCAAGCCTAAGACTCCTCCCATTCTTTAGGCTCCTTACATACCTCAGGCTCCAACCACATCTGACTCCTCCTATCTCTCAGACTCCATCCATCGTCCCTCCCTTCAGACTCTACCCACCCTCCCTTCAGGCTCCTCCCACTCATAGCGCTTGTACGAGAATGCGAAGATATTGAAAGTCTGTATTAGAACCTATTTCATTCTTTCTGATTGTATTTAATTTGAATCGCATGTTAGTTTTCACCTGCATGATTTCTTTGTTAAACCTTTGAGTAGTATCTTGTGCTTGAATATTTTTTGTTAGTAAATAATTTAATTATGTAATGAAAGAAATGTCATCTACAACGTGTATTTTGATTTGAGTGATATATGAAATACCGGTAGTAAATTGATAATTAGGCCTAATTGTCAAACTTTAAAATTGTAGCAAATTAACAATTATGGAATCTTAAAACTAAACAAGCCCTGCATTTAGGTTACCACAGTTTAGGTTACCTGAGCTTTGCTTTAATGATTCTGTCAGGACATCGAATTATTTAAACTAAAATAATTATTAACAGTTATAATTAAAATTAGCCCTAAGTTTCAATTTTCAATGCTCAATTTGAGGGCAACCATTGCGGAGAATAACTCTTTCTACTGTCTGAGCTAAAGCTGCTTTGTTCGTTAATCTATCTTATATTTTAACTATTATTCTAGTTATCGGCTTTTTCATTCCCTGATTTGAACGTCAGTTTATTGGTTACTTTGACTCCATTGGTACAACATTGAATAAAAAAGTAAAAGTAAACACGGATTATAGTGAAATTATCAACTATGCTGATATCACTGTTAATACCACATGTTTAAACCTTTAGGCAATTTAGACCAGTTTCCTTATAACCAGTCCAGTGAATGTCCGAGATTTTACTCTCAGATCAGCGCGGCTGGGATATATGATTGATTAAATGAATCACACATACCTTGATAATACTTCCAAATTTTAGGTAAAACGCTGTTTGTTAAATTTCAAAATCTGTAAGTCTAAATACTGTTATGCTTTTATGTTGTATCCACAAATGAAATGTTTAATATCTATTTGATTAATACATTATCTTTAAAATGGCATATCCATTTTATTGTCTCAATGGCGCAATGGTTAAAGGTGTAGATAACGTCATGCAGTTTTAAATGACATATCCTGAGGTGAACGGAACCCTCGTGGGTTCGAATCCGAGCCGCTCTGATCTGAGAGTAAAATCTCGGACATTCACTGGACTGGTTACACGGAAAATGGACAAAATTGCCTAACGGATTTAACTTGTGGTAATAAAAAGTGGCAGATTTCAGCATAGTTGATCATTTCACTACAGTGCCTGTTATTATTACTATTATTATTAGCCGATATTTAACTGATTCTCAATTTTAGTGGAATTCTAAATATTATTACTATTATTTTAAATAATACTCTATTAGATATTTAATTGCCAGAAAATATATTTAGGGCGCGGATCACGGATTTAACTTGTGGTAATAAAAAGTGGTAGATTTCAGCATAGTTGATCATTTCACTACAGTGCCTGTTATTATTACTATTATTATTAGCCGATATTTAACTGATTCTCAATTTTAGTGAAATTCTAAATATTATTACTATTATTTTAAATATTACTCTATTAGATATTTAATTGCCAGAAAATATATTTAGGGCGCGGATCTCGAAGAACATTTATTCATTTAACCTATCTCTCACTCTCTCAATAGATACAGCCCAATCGGTCTATCAGTCAGTCGGCCGGTCAATATATCAGTCACTCAATCAATCATTCAATCATTTAATCAGTCAATCAATCCATCAGATAATCGCTCAATTGATCACTATATAACTTAATCGATCGTTCAATCATTCAAACAATTTATGAATGAAGATTTAAGCTCGGATTCTTCTTCTGAAGGCGCTGTATTTTAGTCAATATTATGATATACCGTGTCACTATATTCTATTCTATTATATTATGATATACCGTGTCGCTGTATTCTATTCTATTAAAGTTTGGTTTTGGACAAATCTTAACTCATTAGCAGATAAGTCAAATGACATTGTACATTTGGACTTATAGACAAATTATATCACGTTATTTAGTTTTGCCTATATACCACCAATCTCTTGTTATATTTATTGTTTAACTTTCGAACAATC
Organism: Enchytraeus crypticus; assembly: GCA_905160935.1. Classification (NCBI taxonomy): domain Eukaryota; kingdom Metazoa; phylum Annelida; class Clitellata; order Enchytraeida; family Enchytraeidae; genus Enchytraeus; species Enchytraeus crypticus. Next base: position 42,167 of record CAJHZI010000423.1, on the reverse strand, counting down.
GTAATCTCTAATATTCTAGTCGTATTCTGTGCTCTCCCCTGACATACCGCACCGCTATATTCTATGCTCTACTATGATATAACGCACCGCTATATTCTATGCTCTACTGTTATATGCCGCACCGCTGTATTCTATGCTCTACTATTATATACCATACTGCTGCATTCTATGCTTTAATATGATATACAGTAACCTCTGTATTTTATGCTTTACTATAATATACCGTACTGCTGTATTCTATTCTCTACTATGACATACCGTACCACTGCATTCTATGCTCTATTATAATATACCGTATCGCTGTATTCTATACGCGACTGTGATATACCGTACTACTGTACTACTGACTGCTTGAAAAAATTGACTCCCTACAGAACATTTTCTATAACTTTGGAACCTCATGCCTCTTTATCATGTAAACTTAAGCGATTATTCGTGGTCCAATTCTACATATAATTATGCTGAAAAATTCATGGAAATATATGCACCACATTACAAGTTATAGGTCTCTGCGCCATAACCCTATCTCTTATAGATTCTCTAAGCAATTTGTCACTCAATACTCCTGACTTCAGGTAAGTTTAGTAGACGTTTAATGGCATCAGCTGGAGTATATTGCAATGGAAAAGGTCTACTCCACTTCTTTCCAGAAAAGGCTAAGATAAAGGCAGACCACTACATCAGAAATCTGCTGTCTAATTTACTGCAAGATTGATTCGAAAAATCGGCAATGACTTCATATTTTAACAAGATTGAGCACCGGCACACACTGCAATGCAAACTCAATACTTCCTGTTGTTTAATTGTCCATACTTCCTGAACAAGGATGAGTTGTCTCCTAATTATCCAGATTTGAACCCGTAGATTATCATGTTTCATGAGATATTATGAGAAAAATGAAATAATTTAAAATATCTTCTTTTTAGAAATTTAGTAATAAAAGGCAGGTTATATGCGCGAAAAAGAGTAGAGCTCGACTTTTAGAGCATATATTTCCGTAATTTTTCAGTGTATGTGTCGAATTGGATCGTGAATAAACTGTTAAATTTACATGATAAAAAGACATCAGATACCACAGTTAAAGAAACTTTTCTGCAGGGGTCAATTTTTTTACGCAGTCTGTATATGCTCCACTATGATATACCGTGTCACTGTATTCTATGCTCTAATGTGGCACATCGCACCGGTGTGTTCTATGCTCTATTATGATATACCGTACCGCTGTATTCTATGATATATCGTACTATTTCATGCTATGTTCTACAGTGATATACCGTACTGATGCATTATATGCTATAGTATGATTTACCGTACCACTGCATTCTATGCTCTAATGTGATATACCGTGCTTCTATATTTTGTGATCTACTATGATATATCGTTCCGCAGTATTCTATGCTCTATTTTGGTATATTATACGGCTATATTCTATGCTCGAATATGATATACTGTGTCACTGTATTCTATGTTCTACTATGGCATACTTACCATTGCATTCTATGTTCAAATATGATATACTACACCACTGTGTTCTATGTGTTCTACCGCGTTGATCCTAAACTCTTTTTAATATTATAATTAAATTATTAGGAGGACCGAGAAATACTCCACCAACGTTGATGTGGTCATCCAAATCTGTTGAAAAGGCCGTCAAGGGTCAGAATAAGAAAATCAAATGTATATTTGGTGGCTTGTGAGTATTCCCTACCTTTCTTCAATTAAATATAATATATATATATACATATATATATATATATATATATATATATATATATATTTATTTATTTATACGTATATATATATATATATATATATATATATATATATATATACATGATTTGTGTGTGTAAAAACTAAATATTTATCTAATAACTTTGATAAGCTAATACCATATATCGAAAATATATAAATATTAGTAAAGATTTTAAATAAATCAAGATAAAATAAATAATTATACTACAGTAATAGGAATGAAAATAAAAAATAGCAAAAACACAGGAAGTATGGCAGATTCAAATAAAGATATTACTCATAAAATTTACTTTAAAATTCTGGTTATTAATAACTATCGAATAAAATTAACTAACAAAAAACTAAATATCAAATTAGGAATACCAATATTTAATACATGTATAAAATATGTATTTTTTAAAAAATTTAAAATTTTTCTCCAGTCAATGGATGAATAGCAAGCAAGGGGGTCTTAATCCTCTAGCTACCCCTGGTCTTGTCGGCGGATCCGGGCACCTAAGGTTGAGCTGAATGCCGAAATATAATCGTAAAGATAATTCGACAACAAACCTAAAAATAAAATACGATCGACTGTTTTACTCCACAGTGATCGCGAATTTGACGAATAAATGCGTGCCCCTCTCGATAGCCTTAAGATTCCCCAGGAAGCCACAAACCATTCGGTTTCACAAACCGGTTCACTGTCTCAGTTTATTGCCTATTGTTATGTTATTTATAAAGTGCAGTGGTTCGAAGCAAATAAACAAGCTAATCTTATCATCTGCAGTCAGTTATGACTTCACAAAATTAAATCGTATCATTACTTTTATTTTCACTTACTAATTTTTAATAGTTACACATTTTTAATAGTTTTTTTTGTTGATTGTACTTTCAGAATATACTTTAATTACTATGGTCTCAGCGAATAATTGTTTCGTCTTATGCAGCCCAACTCCCAGAGTGCGATGGACTCGGGTGGGAAGACCTCTCGATGATCGGATGGTCCTGACGAAGTATGGATACGGCACGGAACTGGAAATTAAAACCACGATTGAATCAGACGGCGGAGAGTATGAGTGCACCGCTGAGAATCCCGGATCTAATCCAGTATCCCACAGAATCCGGCTTGTCATCGAATGTAAGCTCTATTTCATTTCCCTAAATGCAGGTCGTTGATGTAGATCTCGAAGGCTCAAGGCTCAGATTTCTACAGTCTGCAATTTATGCGGTATGCGGTGGTAGATGAAATACGGTTGGATATAATTAACCAATTCAAATAATTTTCTAGCAAATAATATAAGAATTAAAAGGAATAAATATCAATTAAAGTATAATATGCTATTTTGTGATGATATATAATTAATTGGCTAATTAGCGACGATATACGATTAAGTTATTTAGTGGTTTATTAGGACCAAAGCACGTAGGCAGATTTTATCTGATTACAATTGCATACAGTAATGCTCATTGAGCTTCTAACAGTGGAAATATGCACAAGGTAATCGCTTTAATTGCGTATTTTTATATTGCGTATTTTTATTTTTTGCAGTTTCAGCTTTAATAAAAACAGTTCGATATTCATAAAATTAAATTAGTTATGACTAATTATTAATTAAATTATTTATTAGTTTGGACATTCTGTCAATAAATTACAAGTATCATTCATTATGCATCTATTACGTGTAGGCTGTAATTCATTATAGATACTCATATATCTAGTTTCACCATCAGAAGACCTCACTTGAATTAATCAAATTAATCGATAAATTCAAATGGTTAATAGTCGCTTACAATTGCTTACTGGTTGCTAATTGTGCCCTTTATGAGTCTAATCCAAAAGTCATTTCAAACCATTTTACTCTTTCCCTTCATTTTACTTCTCGTCATTCTTCTCTTCAATAGAAAACTCTACTAACTTTGTTATTTAAATTATTGCCGGGTTATTACATGCCAATATTTTCTGTGTTAGCCAAACCATTCTGGAATCTGAACCGTCCCCCAACAAGTGTAGAAGTAGAAGAGGACGGCAGCGCCACGTTCACGTGCTTGGCTCACGGTACCCCAAACCCCTCTGTCACGTGGGGCATCGACGGTATCAATTTAGACAGTAAGCCGCTTACGATTGTAAAATTACTTTTCTATCTTAAATTATTCCTTTCTTACTACATTTTTATTTGGATTATTGAATTATTCTTTGATTCACCAAATTACTTTTGGGATTAGTAAATTTTTAATTGAAAAATACAGCCGAAGTGTTACGAAGTGTTATGTCCCATACACTGCAGAGTAGACCAGACGGCCGCTGCTTATATCGCGCCTGGCATCAGCATTCAATTACGAGAAAATGAGCCCTATTTCAATTAACAACGTTGCAGATATTAAAGTTTTGCATTCAAGCGTTACGGCTGAAGTTTTGAAACCCAGACACTGTCATTACTGCAAATGATGATATTAAAGTTTAAATGTTTAAGAGATTAATGCAGTATTCGTTTCGAGTACTGAGTGATTAAGTACAGTATTTAGTACTTGTCTACTTGCTAAGCTTTGAATTAATTTCAGTATTGATTGTGGTTAGATATGAATATTAAGTATGAACATATGTTGGATAGAAGTTATATGTAGATTAAGTTCAAGTTTTAGTCGCTGTTATTATTGTTTTGTTGTTGTAATTTGTTTTGTCTTTTTTATAATTGCTTTGTCGTTGTTGTAATTGCTTTGTCGTTGTTGTAATTGTTTTGTCGTTGTTGTAATTGCTTTGTCGTTGTTGTAATTGCTTTGTCGTTGTTGTAATTGCTTTGTCGTTGTTGTAATTGCTTTGTCGTTGTTGTAATTGTTTTGTCGTTGTTGTAATTGCTTTGTCGTTGTTGTAATTGCTTTGTCGTTGTTGTAATTGCTTTGTCGGTGTTGTAATTGTTTTGTCGTTGTTGTAATTGCTTTGTCGTTGTTGTAATTGCTTTGTCGTTGTTGTAATTGCATGTCGATGTTGATGTCGTTGCTTTTATTACTGCTATAATTTTTATTAATGAAATTGTTGTAGATGTCACTTTTGTTGTAATTTTGTAAATTTGTGTACCTATTGTTGCTGATACTGTTTTAATTGTCGTAATCTATATTTATTATAAGATTATTTGTAATCTTGATGTTAGAGTCATTGTTTTTCTAATATTGATTTTACTATTATTATGCCTATTAACAACAAAAACTTACACAGCAGTGTCTTGAGCGAAATCGGTCTTCATTACTACTTTACAGAAAGAGTTCAATAATAATAAGCTAAATTTGATTTCACTCATTTATTTCAGAATTGCCTGCCGACCCTCGTAGGACGCTGTCCGGTGATACTCTAACCATCAGGAATCTACTGAAAACCGATACGGCAGTCATACAGTGTGTAGCTAGCAATGAGCACGGCACATTATTGGCCAACCCTCATCTTCTAGTCATATGTAAGTCTGATGTTTGATTCAACAATTTATCTTTGCTGCACTTAATCGCCCGTCACTGACATCGCTTTCGAGTGAAGAAATGGATGATAACATTAGCTTTACCAGCTTTTTATATAATAAAGGTTTAACGTCCGTTTCCTCATACAAGGATGATGTCATCTTAACTTAGAGACGAGATTTAGCGCATTTGGTAATGTGCTCGCTGCAATAAACGAAGCTAAGCTACCAGGGTCTCGGTTAGAACTTGGATGAGTTGACAGATGCTGACAGATTTTAATTAACAAAAATCTCAGGTTTTAAGGTTTTTCTTAAATCCGCTTAGACTGAATTTCACGTGCTACCTAATGGCAACGATTGCTAATAGGCATGGAATGAACTAATGACAGATTCAAGATATATATTAAAAGTCGGCTGTCATGTTCAAGACCACTCTATCAACCCAAAATGTTGCCTTCAATACAAATCAATGATTTATTAAAATATTTCCGTCCGTTAAATATTGGAAAGTAATGTCTTCAAAACGATCTTTCATTGCATTTCACAAATGAGCAGAATCAAAACATTTGCAATCACAACTTTCCACCGCTTTCAAACAACTCCGCCAATGACTACGAATGAATTAAAATTTAAACTCGACTCGTTAAAGGGTGTTTTGATACTATCTCGCAGCCGCTCCACCAAGTTTTACGAAGACGCCCCAGGACTCTAAAGTAGTTCAGGGAGGTTCGGTGAAATTTGAATGTCAAGCTAACGGAGCCCCTCGTCCAACCATGTATTGGCTGAGAGGAAATCCACCCCGACGCCTGGATGCGCACGAATATCGTTATAGAATCGTTGATGGCGGAAATCTGGAGATTACGGTAAGCCGTAATAGTGCATTTTAATTAATGATCTGTACTACCATGTCCATCTGTATTACCGTTATCGAGGTCCCTGACATCATCCTTGTATGAAGAAACGGACGTTAAACCTCTATTATTATTATTTTTTTTTTTTTTTTTTTTTTTTATTACCCCGGTGTAGAGAACCTGGGGTTTGATAAAAACGATTCAAGCAATTCGTGCTGAATCGTTTTGAATGAATTTTGAATGAATAATTTTATAATTATTATTATTATTATTATTATTATTATTATTAGTTCATTTGCATTTATGAGCTGTATTATCAACTTCTTTATTCGTCAACACGTGACAGGAAGAATAGTAACAGAACAACATAAACATAAAAGGTAGGACAAAAAATAAACCACCACCACATCAACTTCACAGAGTTACAGTTAGTCTAATTGGATCAAAATACTCACTTCATACATTCTATTATAATTATTGAGCGTAGGCTTACTTCTAATTCCTTATCCGTCATCATCGGATAGGAGGAAAATAGAAAACAAACAAAACAAAAATCCAATAATACTAATTGTTAAACAAAAAGTCAACATTGCACATAAGAGTAGGCAGATCAGCATATAATTTAAAAAACTAGCCACATCGACTTGAAAAAGACTTATATAAGAAGTGCATAGTTTGACAGTAAGATATATTATTTGATAACATAATAGAGTAACTAAAAGGCAAATTAAATGTCTTGCACAGATTGTCAAAGTTAGCGGTAATATACCTAATTGTATTATGTTCTAGAACACCATTACTGGGCAAAATGCAGTTTTTTCTTAATTCATTTCTATCTCTACCCTAATATGTCTGAATTCTAATTTACCTAAACCCGCCATAATAGGTATTAATACATTTGGAGGAATTACACATTTGATTTGATAAGTCTCTGTAAAATATAATTTTAATGGTATACGAGTAACGCTGCTGCAAAGTTCCTTGTCAGAAATGATAGCTTACATTAGGTCTACACGGCCAACACAATGGTCTGGTTTTAATGAGCCGTGTGCTGCAATTTCAAATTGTACAAATCCCTAAAGAGTCCATGGTTTACGAAGGGAAATTTGCAAACATCATCCCTTTTGTTTGACGAGTATGTTAAATAGGTCAATTAAAATGAGGCAAATTATACTGTATAGTTAAATATTTTGTTGAAATTATCACGTCACGGCGGCAATAAAATAATAGACACTGAAGCCTGTTAGTTAACCAAACATTAAATCTGCAATGGGCAGACGTTCATGGGCAGACGCTCATGGCAGACGCTCTTTCATGTTTTCTGCTCCGACAATATGGAACTCTCTGCCACAAGATCTTCGACTTTGTAATTATATTGGTACAAACTAAAAATCCATCTCATTCCGCCATAGGTATAAATTTTGACCCGCTTGCCTTGGATCATGAACTTACACTGTTTTGGTCTCGCTTTCTCTTGTGGTCTGCGTGTACTCAGTCGTCATCGTGTGAAACTTTGGCGCCTGTTTGCCAAGAGTCGGCAAGAGACGTCCCTGACATAGCCTTATGGTGAGGAACCGGACGTTAAATTTTTTTCGATTGATTGATTTACTGATTACTTAATGTCAGCGAAATATTTGGTTTCGACTCGTTGCAAAGCTAATCTTAGAAGTCTCATCCATTCCTGCTCCATTTAATGGAAATAAATTGTACAACGCGGGTGACTGCTTTAGAAGATGATGATAAATTTAGAGCTAATTTTCTATTCTGTTGATTTCAAAAGGTGTTGCGCATTAATACTCAGAATGCGACAATAACACCATTTTACTGCATTATTGTTTGGCATGATTTTTCTACATCACTATTCTCCATCATTGTTTTGCATCATTATTCTGCATGATTTGTTTGTATCGGTAAAATCAGCTACCGCTTCTTTTGATGTATTTTAAGTGCAGCAAGAAAATAGTTTTTGATTTGTTCAGTTACGCAAAGTCATAAACAAAAATTACTTCATAAGTAAATTGCTCCTCATATATTCCTGGCTTTATTTGCTATTTTACTTTTAGTATGTTATTGCCAATTGTTTCTTAAGAAAACTTCATTTATATAATTATTATTTATTTATCTGTAATTAATTGCTTTTAGGATGTGAGACTGGACGACGGGGATGATTATTTCTGTGTTGTTGAAAACAAGCACAAGACGGAGAAGACGAAAGCAACTCTAAGCGTCCGAAGTACGGCTATCATACGTTTTCTCTCTCTCTCTCTCTCTCTCTCTCTGTCTCTTTCTCTCTCTGTGCACTGCCTATTGGCAGGTCCATGGTACATAGCGCCTCCACTTATCTCTATCTTCCGTTTTCACCTTCATGTCCACGTATGAATGGATCTTTAACTTAAGTCGTCAATAACATTCATTTTGATTTATCTTTATTCTTGGGGTATTCTGCTGATGACTAGGTGGGGCACTTGGCCTTCCTTAGCTTCGACTAACATTTACTGGGTAGAGGCGTCATTATCATCGTCATAATAGTTTTAATTATTATGTCATTTTCATCAGCATCGTCGTCTTTCCCTAAATCCCAGCTTAACCAGGGTCGGTAAGTTTATCCATTCGTTTACGTTTTTGTAGCAATTACTGGAGCCTAGGCGCTCACCAACCGAATTCCCTTTCTGACGTTGGTTTGGATCTAGTTTTATGTCGCCTTCTACAACACGTGCATATTTACACGGTTGGTCTCTTCAAGAAACCCGGACACAACACGGGAATATATGCCATTATAATTACTATATAATTATATTATTATTGCCGTAAATTAGGCCTATATAATTACATCATTACAGCATTGCATCGTTACGTCATTACATCGTTACAGTATTACATATTTACAGCTTTACATCGTTATATCATCACAACATTGCATCGTTATATCATTACAGCAGTGCAGCATTACATCATTATAGCATTACATTATTACGTTATGACATCGTTACATAACTGCAACATTACATCGTTACATAATTAAGTCATTACGTCATTAGATCATTACGTCATTACATAATTGCATAATTTGTTGATATTATTTGACAAATATTCATGTACGAGTGTAAGATCGAATCATCTGCTATCCCCACATATAATAGCTATGACATTCATGTACAACTTAACTAATACTGATGGCGTTTTTGTATTTCAGAGCCCACAGTCATTGCCCAGTCACCCGCTGAACTAACTGCGAATAGATCTAAGGATGTTACACTTGATTGTAACGTCGTTACTGATCCAGAGGAAGTGGAAAACCTGGTAGTTGAGTGGAGGAAAGATGGAAAGCCTGTGGATTACAACGTTGATAAGCATTTGGTTTTTGACCGTAAGACGTTTTCGCTGACCATTAGGCGCAGCATGGTGAAGGATACAGCCAAGTATAACTGTATTGCCAATAATGGACTCGATTCAGCAGAATCCAATCCCACTCATCTTAAAATAAAGGGTAATGGTCACAGCCTTCATAGTTTGAAAAATACACCAAATTAATGTCTAATAATTTAATGTAATTGAATTAAATAAATGTTTTATATGTTTATTTAACTTTAATTATACTATATAGATTTAGTTAAAGCTAAGGTAAAGCTAAGGTTAACCTCAGTTTCCTCACTCGAAAGCGATGTCAGTTGGAATATAGCAAAACAACTAAAAGGCTTCTTATTGTAATATGTCTGCCAAAACATGGTTTGTTTAATGTGGTTAGTATCCTCTTCCTTCGTAAACAATTTTAAAGACGTATTTATATTCCTGGATGATTTATTTGTATAAATCTTGTTTCACTTGTTCCTTATCCCGTTATTTGGCAAATTCAAATTAATAGCAATTATGGATAATTTCAAATTGCCAATTTGAAATAGCGATAATTATAAGCCACAACAAACCTATCTGATAGATAATCTATCAGATAGATATCTAAAAACCACAGCTAACCTATCTGAATATATTTTGACAGATATGTAAGAACCACAACTAACCTATCTGAATCTATCAGACAGATTTTAAAGAACCACAACTAATCTATCTAACTGACCCTATTGTGACAGATATTTATGGATAGATTAGAACCACAACTAACCTATCTTACTGAACCTATTGTGACAGATATTTATGGATAGATTAGAACCACAACTAACCTATCTTACTGAACCTATTGTGACAGATATTTATGGATAGATTAGAACCACAACTAACCTATCTTACTGAACCCATTGTGACGGATATTTATGGATAGATTAGAACCACAACTAACCTAACTGAACCTATTGTGACAGATATTTAAGAACCACAACTAACCTATCTGAATCTATTATACAGATACTTATGAGCCACAACTAACCTGCAACTACTGTTACAGACAACCCGGAAGCACCCACGGACCTCAAGATTGAGAATTGCTCCAGCACAGAAGTCACTCTCTCCTTCCTTCCCGGCAGCGACAACAACGATCCCATAAAATCCTTCACCGTATACTACACCGTGGACGATCGGCCCGAATTTATCCAGGGGCCCGTGCTAGATCGGCCCAGAACTAACGCGAGAGTGACCACAACCGTCAGGGTGCAGCCGTGGAGATCCTACTCTTTCCATGTCCTGGCCGAGAATGGCCTCGGGAAGAGCGAGATAAGTGCCAAGTCTCAGACTAGCTGCAACACTCCTCAGATGCCGCCCGTTATGAACCCGAAAAACGTCTGCAGCAAGATGAAGGGAACTGGGACGTTGGTCATCACGTGGGATGTATGCTGGATTCTTTTACTTATTTTAGCTGAAATAATAATAATATATCCCTGCACAGTCATGTCATGTCATGTGATCATCCTGGGGCTGGTTCCAGCCAAAGATTTCTCTATGGTGTTCCTCCACAAAACTCTATTCTTTGCCATTTCCTCGATGTTCATTCTTTTTCTTCCTTCTGTTCTTTCATAATTGCTAATCCGTGCATAGTAGCCGCGTTTAATGTCGGTTTCTGTCCCACATGGGATACAGTGATAGCCAGTGAGGATTTTGCTGGCATTTGAAGCGATGGCCTCCTGATAGTCAGCTAAGAATGCTACTTTATTGCATTCAGGAACCTGTCTTCGAGGCTGGTCTACAAGCGTTGTCGTTGGTTGTTTTCATTTCTACATTATGTTTGATCGGTTCGCTAGGGAGGAACTTTGAGGAATGACAGATCAGTCGATTCTACAAAAATATATAACCTCCAGAGTTTTTGAAGAGATATAAGTTCAAGATTGGTACTCCTACTTAAATGTCTGTGTAAGGATCATATTAGTCTGAAATCTCTCAATACCTAACCTCTATTTCCAGGCTGTTCCACGGGAAGAGCATTACGGATCCGGATATCGATACATTGTCGCCTATCAGGAGATCAAGCCCTTTGGGTTTTCTCAAGAGAAGATAGCCAAAGTGGAAGACCCTACGCAAACTGAGCTCGTCATCCATGACCTGAAGCCCTTCACGAGATTTAGGATATCAGTCGGGGCCGAGAACGACCGAGGGCAGACGCCTCTTTCAACTAGAGAGAGAAAGTTGGTCTACTCGAGTGAAGGAAGTTAGTAATATCTTCGGTGTATTTATCTCCTATGATAGATCAAAATGCAGAGGTGGAAGGAAGAGCGGGAAATGTTTAATTATGGATCCAGGCTCAATTATGGATCCAGTATTGTAGTTCTGCAGGATCGATTTCCATGAGAGTGAATCATAATGTTGAATATCTGAGAAATGCAAGACTGATAAATTTATTTTTATTTACTAAGCTGTGTAATTATTTAAGCATTAACATAATTGATTCGGTTGTTGCAATTGTAAATATTGTATTATGTGTATTTTGATCCCTTTCTTTCTTTTTTAATCTTCTCTTCACTCCGAAATGCTGTGTCACAAAAAGTAGCACGGGGACAAACTGCATTGTAACGCTGCAGAGCCATTGACAAACTTAGTCACAGGAAAGATTTCTCACGTAGGTCTACAGTAACAGCAGTAATCCTCTTGCCTTTCACATCAATGAAGTATGTGCCTGCAAAACGTATGGGTCCCAGGGTCTCAAAGGCTATGGTTGCACATATACAAGATAATTCATTATATTTTACGAGTTTCCTGCTAGCAGCTGCTTCGGCCGCAGAACCAGCAGCGTAGCTTGAAATGCAGATGTTGCTTGTGGCAAGAGTGTCAGTGACAGTGACGTCCCATGTAAGACATTTGCCCTCCGATCTGGGAATTTCAGTTACTCTTTTAATAACAACATTGTAATTATTATTCTGAAATTATTACATATTTATCATTATTATTATTATATTTGCAAAGACATCGAAAGCCTATGTCAAAGAAAAGATGTATCTTGTTTACTTAGATATATAATTATTATTAAGATAGTAATTTTAGTTATTAATTATTATTAGGACAGTAATTTTAGTTATTAATTATTATTAAGATAGTAATTTTAGTTATTAATTATTATTACGACTTGCAGAGCCGCTGGTAGCTCCAATGAACTTCAGAATATATGACAATCGATACAATGCAACGTACGGGGAATTTGTTTGGGATCCAGTGGATACGACACAAAGCATAATTCAAGGATTCTTCAGGGGATATAGGGTATCTTCGTTAATTTAACTTACAAAATTTCAAAATATTTTATTAAATTGAAAGAATTAGTTTCTGGACTTAGAAGCTAATACTGTTAGTTAAAATAACTATAATAAATATATTTTTAGTTTTATATGCTATCAGTAATTTTAATTTGTTCGGTATACGTTACTCTGTATTCTCTTCAATTTACATTATTATTTATGATTAATAGTTATGATTTAAGATGCATTGTTTATTTTGTATGATTTATAATTTAAGATTTACGATTTAAGGTTTAGCGAAAACTCTGTCTTTTTGATGAGGCAAACTTGCTGATAAAAGTTCTTTTTTGAGAAAGCTAATGTGACTTGAGGCCATTAATCAAGAATACAAACGTTAGTTTTGTTAACATTCAAAAAACGATATGAGAGATGGTGATAACAAAATATCACATATCTAACAGCGGACTATCATAGTTTACATGTGCCACGCTACATATAGACGATGACGAGGGGTTAGCTCTAAAAATGTTCCTTAAGAAATAACTGCAAAAACAAATTAAAACCGTTTTGTTGGTTCATCTCGAAGAATCATATTTCAAAACTGTTTTGGGAGAACCGGCTTTAAGTGACTTGATTCATTTGGTGTATGTCGCCTTTTCATATCGTGGAAGAAAAGAACATTAACGCCCGATTTTTCACTATTTCACAGATTAAATTTTGGAGGGCTAATGATCCGAACGTAATACGCACTGAGGACGTTATCATCAACTCTAGAAACATCAGCCTTTGTCCAGAAGAATTTGAAGATATTTCACCCACGCCCGTCCGATTTCGCCGTCAGATTGGATCAGGGCCTGTGTTTGGGTCCACACACAAACTCTGGCCGAATACTAAAATTGTTGCTGGTGTTGCTGTGCTGAATAGAGCTCATGACGGGAAACTAAGCAACACTGTAGAATTCTTTACCCCAACGGGACGTAAGTACATATATTTGCTTTATAAGGACGTCCCTGACATCATCTTTGTATGATGAAACGGACTTGAAACCTTTCTTATTATTATTGTTATTATTTTCCAGACAAAGTCTTTAGTTGCTATACTTGCCACCTGTTGTTCTAGAAATGATGTGAAACACTTATTTAGTTCATTTTCTATCCAATAAATGAATGTATAAATAAATAAATAGTAGATTAAATGTTTTGTTGCTTTGAAAATGATGTGAAACACATATTTAGCTCATTTGTTCTCCAAGAAATAAATGAATGAATGATTAAATAATAGACTATATTTTCTGTTGCTTTGAAAAGCAAACATAATTCAGCACAGATATACTGTTAACTGTTGTCAACCTATATGAACTTCTTGCTGTCAACTTAAACTTCTTCTCTTCTAAAAACTGCACTAGCTTCTAGTCTCCGAACGAATGAAATTCAAGATAGCCTCCATGGCTTTCAAAGGTTTGAATTACGGTAAATCATTCTATCTATCTGACGTTTTATCAATCTATGTACCCTCTCGTAATCTTCGCTCCTCTTGTAAGAACCTTCTCACTGTCCTGAACAGTAAATCTCCCATATGCAGACGCTCCTTCATGTATTCTGATCCTACAATATGGAACTCTCTGCTACAAGCTCCTTGATCTTGTAATTGTATTGGTACTTTCCTTGTCAAGTTAAACCCATATCTTTCCGCCATAGGTCGAAATTTTGACCAGCTTGCCTTGGATATTGGACTTTCACTGTTTTGATCTCTCTTTCTCTTGTGATCTTTGTGTACTCAATCGTCACGGTGTGGTGTTTTGGAGCCTGTTTATGCTGAGTCTGCAAGAGAAGTCCCTGACATGGCTTTATGGCAAGGAGGCGGATGTTAAATTCTTGTTGATTGATTGATTGAACTACGTTAAATGTGTTAGAGATTTTGTGTGCACGCTTATCTAGATTGGAACTCTGTATATATGATTAATTATCGACCACTATGTAGGTGATTAATCATACGTTTAATGTTTCATTGGCTCAGCTCCGGGAGCGGTGAAGGAGCTAGTGGTTACTGAGAAGGGCTCGAGTCACCTGATAGTCACCTGGTCGCTGCCGGGATCTGACTCCGGGACCATCCTCTCCTATATCATCGAGTATCAAGTCGGTTAGTGACCATTATCAAGCTATAGAATACTCTGAAATATCATGCAATACAATTAAGTACCGTGAACTGCAATACAATAGCATGAATTACTATGAAATGCCATGCAATACAATTCAATACCGTGAACTACGATGCAATTCCAGGAATTACTATGAAATACCATGCTATACAATGCAATACTGTGAATACAATACAATGTCATGAAGTATCACGTAATAACATGAAGTACCATGCAATATCATGAAGTACGTTGCAATACCATTAAGTACAATGCAATACCATGAAGTACCACGCAATACCATGAAGTAGCATGCAATACTTCTTGATGTGATAGCAGTTCCATTACATTCGATACTAGTATTGTTTGCCTAATAAATTCTTATCATTCATCTCCTTATTATTTGTCTTCTGAATTGCATGACTACATCATAGAACGCAGCTTCATTCACATGGCGTCATTGCCGTGTTGGATGGATTAGCGGCATTATCTGTAATCTTATTTTTTAATTAAAATTATTTAATATTCAGGTAGATCTGATATCAGTGTTTGTGAAGTAGGCCCCTATTAACTTCAGTTACGTCATTGTTATCCATGACATTAATGACGCATGTGACACTTTAGACATTACTTATACTAATACGTCAGTCAGTGATGCTAGTGACGTCAGTAATGATAGTGATATAAGTCTCGCTTGTGACGTCAGTGATTCTAATACGTCAGCGACGTTAGTGACGTCAACGACTTTAGTGACGTCAGTGACGCTAATTGCATCAGCGACGCTTATGACGTCAGCGTCGCTACAACAATAGTGATTTTAGTGACCCAAGCTTACAATATCGACGTCAATGATGACTTCTGTGACGTCATGGATGCAAGTGACGTCATGGGCTACATATAATTTTTCTATGTAGATTAGAACTAACTGTATGAAACTGACATTGAATTGTTGTGCAATGCAATGCCACTCGCAGCTCCACCCGATGTAGGACAGCTGCGTGCAGAAGTCATTAGAGACCCGAATCAACGAACCCGCAAACTTCTCGACCTTCAGGCAGAGACGACCTACCGAGTGACGCTCTATGCAGTCACGGTCGCCGGTCAGGGAGAGGCTGTGTACGTCGATGAGAAAACTCTGTCTGACAACCGTACGAGGCGATTTCCTTATTTCCTGCATTGATTTTTATTATCTGCTATATTGTGTTAAATTCCTTACCATACCTGACTGATGTTCCAGAGAATATCGATTCAAATTTCCGCTGTGATGTCTCATATATTATCCCTTGTGATAATTAAGCAGCTGATAAAGTTAGGTCTTGCTTGGATTAGCTTAAACTTGTCTAATGAGGAAGCAGTCTCGGGATGGAAGCTAACAGGAAGCAATCATCCACCAGGTAGTTGTCACTTTAAATATTATAAAATATTAGACAGAACAGTATAAACCGAGCCTGATTTTCTGAATATATCTGCAAACACTCCGAAGAAATTAACACATTTCCAAGTTATGTAATTTTATGCCATTCTCTGATAGCCGCATAGCTTTACAAAATTGTCTTCCGGAACGGCGTTTTGGATAATATTAGGCACACCTCAGAGCCCTCGGTGTTGTAAAAGTCATCCCAGCGTCTCAAATACAATTTAAAAGCCGCTTCGTTAGTCTTCATTGCTTAAAATCAACCTTGGGACATTGATCTAAAGTATTCCCTATTCTCTCTCTCTCTCGCTCTCTAATATTCTGCCAAATAGCAGGTCCAAAGTACTTATTCCATCTCATACACTGCTTTTCACGCTTCATGAAGAGCACTCAATCGATGAGAGAGTTAATCTCATGAGAAAAGAATATGTCCTATGCACACACTTATATATATATATATATATATATATATATATATATATACATTTTTATTTCACCAAAAACACGGTAGCATAAGTACAAAAGTACACAATATAAATCACAAAGTGACATCATGTTCAGCGAAATAGAACAAAGAGATAAAGTGTTCGAAACGAAAAGAGCATGCAACATCACACACATGTACTCGAAAAGCGTGCAATAAACAAATTAATTAGTTAAATTAGAGAAAATGATAGTCTTTTACCTTTTCATTTATCGTGCATTAATTTTATGTGTTATTTAGTTTATTATTTTCAAAGTATACACGCAAATCATACTTCCAGTTTACTTGAGATAGATCCGTAACATTACATCCAATACAGCAGTTGTACTCAGACAATAGTTTGTATAATTCTTCATGTCTATAATCAATAATTTCACAGCAATGGTTACCCGTTGAACTTAGCTTCGATAAGAACTTCAATCGCCTTATTGCAATTTTTAGTTCAGCAGGCAATTGACTCATGTAATATTGACTTTTCTTATGTAGCCTTTACATTGGGAATAGTATGGCTTCTGACGTGGTTTCCCGTGATCTTCTTGCGAAGTCACCTATTACGGCACGTAGAGTTTACGGCTAGTCTATTTGCAGCGTTCCGAAACACACACAGCACCGAAAATTCTCTATGATGCATATGATAAAGGGAACGTTTATCTATATAAAGCCTTCTAAAGATTAAAATGACACCATTATTTTCGATAATACTTTTTAATGTTAATATCTTAGCTCCTGACCAGCCTCTGATAAGCAAAGTAGAGGCGGGGGTGGACTCAGCAAATGTCTCCTTTGAGGCTACAGAAAGACCACCTAAACGAAATCCAGGCAGCAGATTCTACGTAACCTACGCTAAAGAAGGTTAGTATACAAGAATAATGAGTATTAAACAGACTTACTTAAAATTTAACCTTTACATTCATAGGTAGAAATTTTCAATTTTAATTGGTTTTTAAAAACCCACGAGAAGAACGGGAAGTATTTAAAAATGATCGAATCCTATATTCAGCGAATCAAAATCAGTAAAATTTAAAATGACTATCTCTAAGTTGATGACCTCTATTTCGATTTTTCTGATAACCTTTTCTTCATGTAAAGCTAACAGCTACTCTTCGAATTTCGAAGTCAGTAACTGAAGAAACCCCGCCCACTACTAAACCGGTCAGTACAAATATTTGTAGGAATGGGGAATGAATGGAAGAAAACGGACTTGGATCCGCACAACCCGGAAAATTGGGTTCAGGTGAAGGATTTAGAGCCAGGTGTTTACTTCTTCAAAGTGGTGGCAGTTAACGGTCGAGATGGACACAATCTAGAAACCAGTTCTAAAACAGAGAAAATTGTGATTGGAGAACGTAAAGGTAGTTTATTGACTTTTTTATTTCTCGATTTATTTCCTCCTATTTTTTCATATTGTATTCTGTGTCTTGCTTTGCTCTCTATCGGGTAAATATTACAGACTCTCTTGGCCAGACATTGGAAAGTGAAACTCAAAATAAATGTTGTAAAAATATTTCAAAATTATCAAAAGTGAACTAGTAAACTAAGTTCATATCTATAAAGAGCACAGAACTAAATAAAATAAAATTTAGAGTGCCAAGAAAATAAAATTAAACAAGTGTAGTATCTACTATCTAGTTAACTAGTTCATGCTTTCGAAGTCAGCATTACTAACATAAATTCTAAAGTGAAAACTTAATTGATATTGATTAAGTATGTAACTAAAAATTATCTCTTAGTATTAGAAATAGATGTAGCATTTTCTATTACATCTAGAAAGTTATTCCACAGTTTTTGACTTCGTAAAGTTATGCATTTGGGCTATGCAATTTCACTAAATCCAAAGATGCTTAGGAAATTATACAAATATTAAATTTTTTAGAAATTTATTTAAATGGTTTCAATATATTCTACAATATTTTTACAGTGACAATACCTCGTGGTAAGGATGGCTTTATGAAATATCTGATTAAAACCATAATTTCTTAAAACTGATATTCAGTGTATATTCTATTTCAATAAAGCTTTTAAAGGTCTAAAGCGTTCGGTGTACTAGTCTGCCTGAATGTATGGTGCTTAGTAATCTCGGCTTACTTGTATGAAATGCATAATAGTAAATCCAAGATATGTGTGTTTATAGCTTGACTATGTTCTTATTCGCCTTCAACTTAAATATTTTCTGTCAACTGGTAACAAGCACTCTACTGAGCTTCGTGCAATTTCAGTAAGTTGTAGAGTTTACTTCATTTGTGCTGTAAGTTACAAATGAAGACGTTCTGGAGAGAGTTGGTACAGCTAGACAGTAGATAAATGCATTAAGATTACTATAATAGTCAACTAAGAAATAACATTCTTCTATACTGTGCTAACGTTTTCTGACGATATATATTTTCTGATTATAAATCTCTCCTGTTCAGTTTAAAAAATAATTTATAAATGATGATAATTGTAATATTATTAGTCAGTAAGGTGTGTTCTTTTCTAACTATTCTTAAAATTTAACTAGTGTGCTTCAGTAGAAGAATAATTAATTCCACCTGAATAGTAATAACAAAGAGACAAGTGTATAAAATTTCGTAAACCGAAATGCGTATAAAATGCTCATTTCTATCAAATAACTTGTTAGTAAATTTATATTAGTTCACATACTTTCTGTTTATCTTGAGCGTGAATGTTGTTTGACTGATTGTTTGATTGTTTGATTGACTGATTGACTGACAGATTGAATAAAACAGCCGTTAATATGAATGCTCATTTGTAAAATTAGCACTCATTCCGCTTGTAACCGTTCAGCTTTGACTGGAATATTTAACTTTTACATGTACATTGAGCATAAACCTTAATATTAAATATTTAATCCTGTACTTTTATGTTTCTGGCTTAAATCTCTGTGATGCAAGTTATGCAGACGTTCCTTCATGTATTCTGATCCTACAATATGGAACTCTCTGCCACAAGTTCCTTGATCTTGTAATTGCATTGGTACTTTCCTTGTCAAGTTAAACCCATCTCTTTCCGTCATAGGTCGAAATTTTGACCAGCTTGCCTTGGATATTGGACTTTCACTGTTTTGATCTCTCTTTCTCTTGTGATCTTTGTGTACTCAATCGTCACGGTGTGGTGTTTTGGAGCTTGTTTATGCTGAGTCTGCAAGAGAAGTCCCTGACATTGCTTTATGGCAAGGAGGCGGATGTTAAATTCTTGTTGATTGATTGATTGAACTACGTTAAATGTGTTAGAGATTTTGTGTGCACGCTTATCTAGATTGGAACTCTGTATATATGTTTAATTATCGACCACTATGTAGGTGATTAATCATACGTTTAATGTTTCATTGGCTCAGCTCCGGGAGCGGTGAAGGAGCTAGTGGTTACTGAGAAGGGCTCGAGTCACCTGACAGTCACCTGGTCGCTGCCGGGATCTGACTCCGGGACCATCCTCTCCTATATCATCGAGTATCAAGTCGGTTAGTGACCATTATCAAGCTATAGAATACTATGAAATATCATGCAATACAATTAAGTACCGTGAACTGCAATACAATAGCATGAATTACTATGAAATGCCATGCAATACAATTCAATACCGTGAACTACGATGCAATTCCAGGAATTACTATGAAATACCATGCTATACAATGCAATACTGTGAATACAATACAATGTCATGAAGTATCACGTAATAACATGAAGTACCATGCAATATCATGAAGTACGTTGCAATACCATTAAGTACAATGCAATACCATGAAGTACCACGCAATACCATGAAGTAGCATGCAATACTTCTTGATGTGATAGCAGTTCCATTACATTCGATACTAGTATTGTTTGCCTAATAAATTCTTATCATTCATCTCCTTATTATTTGTCTTCTGAATTGCATGACTACATCATAGAACGCAGCTTCATTCACATGGCGTCATTGCCGTGTTGGATGGATTAGCGGCATTATCTGTAATCTTATTTTTTAATTAAAATTATTTAATATTCAGGTAGATCTGATATCAGTGTTTGTGAAGTAGGCCCCTATTAACTTCAGTTACGTCATTGTTATCCATGACATTAATGACGCATGTGACACTTTAGACATTACTTATACTAATACGTCAGTCAGTGATGCTAGTGACGTCAGTAATGATAGTGATATAA
The DNA here is from genome assembly GCA_905160935.1 of Enchytraeus crypticus. Taxonomy (NCBI): domain Eukaryota; kingdom Metazoa; phylum Annelida; class Clitellata; order Enchytraeida; family Enchytraeidae; genus Enchytraeus; species Enchytraeus crypticus. Next base: position 21,354 of record CAJHZI010000423.1, on the reverse strand, counting down.
GTCTCGCTTGTGACGTCAGTGATTCTAATACGTCAGCGACGTTAGTGACGTCAACGACTTTAGTGACGTCAGTGACGCTAATTGCATCAGCGACGCTTATGACGTCAGCGTCGCTACAACAATAGTGATTTTAGTGACCCAAGCTTACAATATCGACGTCAATGATGACTTCTGTGACGTCATGGATGCAAGTGACGTCATGGGCTACATATAATTTTTCTATGTAGATTAGAACTAACTGTATGAAACTGACATTGAATTGTTGTGCAATGCAATGCCACTCGCAGCTCCACCCGATGTAGGACAGCTGCGTGCAGAAGTCATTAGAGACCCGAATCAACGAACCCGCAAACTTCTCGACCTTCAGGCAGAGACGACCTACCGAGTGACGCTCTATGCAGTCACGGTCGCCGGTCAGGGAGAGGCTGTGTACGTCGATGAGAAAACTCTGTCTGACAACCGTACGAGGCGATTTCCTTATTTCCTGCATTGATTTTTATTATCTGCTATATTGTGTTAAATTCCTTACCATACCTGACTGATGTTCCAGAGAATATCGATTCAAATTTCCGCTGTGATGTCTCATATATTATCCCTTGTGATAAGTAGCCAGCTGATAAACTTAGGTCTTGCTTCATCATCATCAGTTTCTTGCGTTCTGTACAGAACATAGGGCGGCAACATTCCTCCATTCGTTTCTATAATCAGCAATCTTCACAGCGCCTTCCCATGAAATGTTAATGCTCTCAAATCCTTGTTGATCGTATTTAGTCAAGTACTTCTAGATCTTCCTCGTTTCCTTTTTCCTTGAGTTGGCTTCCAGTTAACTGCAGTCATTGCGTATCTATCCTCAGACATTCTCAGTAAGTGACCTAAAAACTAAGTCTTGCTTAGATTGCTGAAACTTGTCTAATGAGGAACGGTCTCGGGTTGAAAGCCTGTGCTTAAAGGAAACAATCACCAACCCGTTAGTGGTCACTTTATATATTAGACATCATTGATTAAACCTATCCTGAATAGCTATATATGTCTTCAAACACTCAGAAGCTTTAAGAAGCTTTAACACATTTCCAAGTTATGTTGCTTTATATCACTCTGTACTAGTCGCATAGCTTTACAAAACTGTCTTCTGGAACAGAATTTTGGATAATATTTTGCACACCTGAGAGTCCTCGATGTTGTCAAAGTGTGGAACTCATCGGCTCAAATACAATTGCAAAGCCGCTTAGATAGTCTTCGTGGCTTAAGATCGACCTCGTGATGTTGTTTTAAACTATTCTCTATTATCTCTCTCTTTCTCTAGTGTTCTGCCAAGTGGCTGGTCGAAGGTGTTTATTCCTTCTCAAGGAATATACACCTTCGATGATCGAGTTAATCTCATGACAAAAGGCTATGTCCTATCCACACCCTTATGTAGCCTTTACCTCGGGAATAATATGGCTTCTGATGTGGTTTTTCTTAATCATCATGCTAAGCCGCCTCCTACGACGCGTACAGTTTACGGTTGGTCTATTTTCAGCGCTCCGAACACAACTCGAAATACTTTCATTTATGCATATTACCAAGAGAACGCTTAAATAATTTTGCATGGCCTTCTAAGGATTAAAATGACACCATTATTTTCGATAATACTTTTTTATGTTGACATCTTAGGTCCTGACCAGCCCCTGATAAGCAAGGTAGAGGCGGGGGTGGACTCAGCAAATGTCTCCTTTGAGGTTACAGAAAGACCACCTAAACGAAATCCAGGCAGCAGGTTCTACGTCACCTACCGTAAAGAAGGTTAGTATACAAGAATAATGAGTATTAAACAGTCTTTTTTAAATTCAACCTTTACAATTATAGGTAGAAAATTTAAATATTTCATTTGTTTTTAAAAACCCACGAGAAGAACGAGAAGTATTTAAAAATGATCGAATCCTATATTCAGCGAATCAAAATCAGTAAAATTTAAAATGACTATCTTTAACTTGATAACCTCTATTTCGAATTTTCTGATAACCTTTTCTTCTTATGAAGCTAACTGCTACTCTTCGATTTCCGGAGTAGGGAACTAAAGAAACGCCGCCCACTATTAAACCGGTCAGTACAATTATTATTTTTAGGAATGGGAGATGAATGGAAGAAAACGGACTTGGATCCGCACAACCCGGAAAATTGGGTTCAGGTGAAGGATTTAGAGCCAGGTGTTTACTTCTTCAAAGTGGTGGCAGTTAACGGTCGAGATGGACACAATCTGGAAACCAGTTCTAAAATAGAGAAAATTGTGATTGGAGAACGTAAAGGTAGTTTATTGACTTTATTTATTTCTCGATTTATGTCCTCCTATTTCTTCATAATATTCTGTTTTGTATGTTTGCTCTCGATAGGGTAAATATTGCAGACTCTCACGCAAACTTCTGCCACTCGTCGTTTGCTCACGGGTAACAAAAATGAGTAATTAAACAACTGTCAGTAATGACAGATATTTCATATAATTTAACTATCTCTAACCCTAACCCCTACCCTTTACCCTAACAATAACATACCAGATTCCTAAGAAACTAATATAATTTTGTTAAACTTTAAAAAATAAAGGTGACTCAAGTCAAAATCGAACCCCGAACTACATGATCTAAAGTCTAGCAACTATACCACTTGGCCATCAATGCTTCCAGTTGAAACCTGTTGAGTAGATGAAGTAAACATATCTTGGTACAAAATCGTAATCCTATATTAGCAAAATCTTGTTCAAGAATCTTTTTTGGGGTTACAACGTAACCACTGCGTTATATCTAAAACTGTTTATTGGTTGTGCACAGACATGAGAAATTCCCAAATAGCGGGTTGGATATCGGTGTGCAACAAACATCCAAGGCCAATCGACTGTCCGGAAGTCCTGTATAATCTAATGCTCAGATGCTGGGATAAGGACTCGGACAGCAGCCCTTCATTTGAAATATTTTATCTGAGAGTCATGAAATAAGTCACAATCATATGCACTACGGTGACGATGAAGACGAAGCCGATCCTCCTTACCATGGTCTACGAACATGAAGCTGCGCGGAAGAGAGATTGAAATAATTTGAAACTGGTGGAGGGGATTTTTGCCAACCCTACCAATGAACTAGACAATAAATATTGTTCCTGTCCCCTTTCTTTCTACCTGTCTCTACCTCCCTACCCTCTACTTGTAAACGATTTGGGCTCTCTCAGAGTCTTTTGCCGGAAAACTATACTGGAGTGAAAACTGGGTGTTCATCCGGTGAGCGTTCATCTTGCTTGGCATTTTTCAAAAACCTTATGAAATTCAGACGAATGCGCCATGTCGATAGACTTCTGCAGTAATATTATTACGTGTTCTCAATGAAATACTGCTGCTAAGTGACAGGTGTTTATTTAATTAGATTTTGCTTAGGTTAAGTTTTACAAATCCTTAAGCACTGGAATTTGTTTATGGATGTCTCAGCGTTAGAATAAATGAATCGTTTAAACTAAGTAGTTGTTGAAGGACAAAGGAGCTGGATGTAATGATAGGACTGATAAAGGAATGTAAGACTTTCAGTTATGAAAACCGTAAAATATGCTGAAAATACTAAAATATACTGGATTAATATCTCTAAATGAGAACGTTAGGGGAGATCATATAGTAGGTCACATTTAGACTTATAAATTTATTTAGTAAAGTTTACTGTAACATTTGGCTTAATTTAACAAATAGCTGCAGAACTAAAAAAATTAACATTTGAAATAGATTAAGTATTAAATTAGTAAATCTAGACGTAGACTAGACATGAGTATAAGGTAGTGAACATTTATAATGGGCTCCCTAGCCTCCCATACGCGTTGTCAGAATCTGTAAATAAATTTAAAATTTGTGTTAAAAGTAGGGCCTATAGAAAGTTGTAGGCCTATAATATTTATCTAAATGCTTGAGCAAATGCATGTTTTTGGATATTTTGTTGGCATGCAGTGTATACACATGTGATATTAGAAATTTCATATAAATATTTAGTTGGTTACTTGTTTATTGATATACATGTATGTATTTGCATTCTTGACATTACTGAACTAAGATTTGTTTTAGTTACGTGTATTTAGTGGGTCTTCAACATGCTTAATGCTTTCGGACCCATAATAATCAAATATAATTATATAACCATAATAATTCAAATAATAGTAATAAATAAAATAAGAAATAAATCTCTTTGTATGATAAACACAGAAATTTCATACTTAGTATGCTCTAAAATATTTCATTAATATTTACAAGAATTGGCGTTTGCTTGTATCCATTCGTCCTAATCTGATTCGCCTCTATTTACGTGTATATACTCATAAGCGTGTCTGCAGTGGAAAAGATCTCAGATGTGTGTTGGCGAATGGAGTGCATAGTTTTAAACTGTCAGCTATAATAAAAGATTGTTTAAATGTAAGCTACACAGAAGTCTGCATCTGGAAAGCCGTTCCTTTTAAAGCAAAATCGTGAAGTTCTGATACCAGATTGTGTCTCTCATTTACTTCAGTTTTCTGCAAAGTGGAAGGTCCAACGTACATATTTATAGCTAGAGTCTGCCTTTGCGCTAAAGAAAAACAGTTAACAAAGAAGTCTATCCCATCACAAAGGCCAAGACTTTTAAACACCTTAATGTAGCCTTTACCTTGCGAAAATATTGCTTCTAAGCTGGTTTTAAATTGGGCTCTTCCAGTTTTTGCTTTGTTGCCTTAAAGGACACGTGCAGTGTACGATTTGGCCATTCCTCAATGACTTATTGGAACAAACAAAAAGTTACTTTAGCAGTCAAAATAACTTTTAATAAAATGCAAAAATAGAAATTCTCACAACATAATAATACATAGATTTTGTTCTACTTCGTGCATCAAATGTCTCACATGCTGAAATATATCGGATGCTTATCAGATTAATAAATTGGTGTTAAGCTTAACGCCTCTTTCAACAACAGAGGAAGAGATGAAGCTTACAAATCGTTAACTGTCATCACAAGCCTATTCATCTAAAACAAACAATTTGTCAAGCATACATACACCAGCATACACCAGAAGTTACTTTGATTCTCACATGATAAATATGTTATTATTAATTAATTAATATGTTATTATTAATTAACAATAATTATTATTATTATTAATAATTATTGTTATGCATCGTTAGTTTGTTAATCTGAAGCTCACATGATGTCATATGTTAATTTGAATCTCACATGATGTCATATGTTAATTTGAAGCTCACATGACGTCATATGTTAATTTGATGTAAATTGAAGTAAAAAAATATAGAGAGTGACAGATTAATTAATTTGTCATGGTCAGCTCAAAATATTAACACGAAATTGTAGATTTAACTTAGTCATGCAGAACATTGAAAGCAGCAGGAAAAGAGCTACAATGTAACTTTCCCAGACAATCAAAAACATTTCAACTCCACTTCATCATCCATCATTGATTTTAGGTTGAAAGTATACACTGAATACCAAATGCCAGATATGAAACAATCATATATAACGCTATTATACCTGCTGGTACACATAGTCAATCAAGCAAATTGAATATAAATTAATTATCAAAGAGACTATAAATTGTACAAGTATCGCAGAAAGCATTATAATTATTTAATCTGCACGTACTTAGATGCTTACCACTACATCTAGTATTAGTTCAAATAAGTAATCAATGGAGAAAATAACATAAAAGCACTCGTATCAAAAATCTCAATATTGTAAGGAATTCAATGAAAAGTTACAAAATATGCTGATATTTATTACACACAGTTACACATTGGTCAAAGTTCTATGAAAAATAACTAGCATATCATATAAAGAGTTTCCACCCGAAAACGTATTGTATTATTTACATTCATATATATTTTATTTTCTATATGCGCATACTTTGAATTAATTATGATATTTTTCAAGAAATTCGACAAAATTTAATATTTCTTATATTATAGAGCTGAGTTTAACATAATTTTCCGCACAAAAGCCTACTTCAGGACGGTAAGGCTAGGTAAAAAACCGTGACCGGATCAAGACCTCTTGCGTATCAGGAAAACCTGCTACTTATTGGATCGCGAGCCAGGTATAAATAGTATTTCATCGTCATCATCAACTCTTCTTGATCACAGTTTAGCTACAGTCGGCATGTGAATAGACATTTCTCACTAATCTCTGTTGTGTGAGGAACGTTTCCACTAGTTTTAGAAACTTTTGTAGCAATTTCTGGAGCCTAGCGTTAACCAATCTAACGAATGCCATTTTGGACGTTTACTTGGTTTGGATCTTAGTGCTTTGTCGCCTTTCACGACACGTGCAGTCTATTCTTCAGCAACCCGAATACAACCCGGTAATTTATACATAATATTTAAATTACGTCAAATATTGGATAAATTGACCAAAGACATAACATTTATGCCTAAATTATTATAGCAAATCACCAAATCGTGGTTTGGCTACCAGTAGTACAAACAAAAACATACACAATTATGCAATATTAAAATATATGAATTAAAAGATTAAGTATATAAAAATTATTCAAACCCATCATAAGAATTAATTCACACAGCGAATTACGCGTTCTACAGTATATGAATGAAAATTAGAAATATTAACCATGTTTGCCTGTATGTATTTAAATATTAGCATGTTGGTGTATACACACATCTATGCAAGTGAATATGTATACATAATTTACGTACGTATGTGAATATACACATAGCACTTATAACTGTATATAGTAATATACACTTACAAGCTTTAAAAGCTGGTAAAGCTAAGGTTAACGCCAGTTTCCTCACTCGAAAGCGATGTCAGTGACGGGCGAGCCCAGGATTTGAACCCGCATCAACTGATCCGCGGTCGAGTATTTAAGTGTATATTACACATACATACGTAAATAATGTATACAAATATTCATATATCTATGCACAATTATACTTATATATACATACATACATATATATATATATATATATATATATATATATATATATATATATATATATTATATATATATATATTAATATATATATATATATATATATATATATATATATATATATATATTATATATATATATATATATATATATATATATACTTATATATATATATAATATATATATATATACATATATACATTATATATACATATATATATATATATACATGTATATATATATATTTATATATATATATATATATATATATATATATATATATATATATTCATTACGCACCACCACTGGCTCCAGCCAGTCTATATACGGGCTATCGAATGACAGATTACGTTTCTATTACGACTATCGTGTCTGACTTAAAATAAATACAATCTACATACTGTATAAGTATATAGCGCTTGGATATGCTTAACTGGAATAAAATATGAAAACTCTTCCAAGCAGTCATAGTACGAGACATTTCCAACCACGTGATCTCTTCTGCTGATCCCCATTCTGTAAAACGTGACCCTTATTTTTGCTCGAATTCGAGGAATCCTGAAATTACATGACCCACAAAAAGCTATAAATTATGAAAAATAATAGAAAAAAGCTGGTAATGCTAATGTTAACGTCAGTTTACTCACTCGAAAGTTATGTTACTGATGGGTGAGCCCAGGATTTGAATCCTGCACATTGTGATCCGCGGTCGAATATCTTACCGACATAGCCAGGGGCTCCAGCCAATGACAGATAAATGAAAAAAAGACAAATACAATGAAGAAAAGTACCAGTAGAGAGGCAGATATAATATAGTTACAATATTTACCTTACAATATTAAATTAATTTTAAAAATACTACAAAACTTACATAAAACGCACATGCTAGATTTCAAAATTTTATACTGTACGTAATATTCGTATATTTATTATTATTTTCATATTTTTGTATAATTATGGCCTATTCAAAATATTCTGCACTATATTGAAAATGATCCTATGTCTACAATTTATATCATGATGATGCTTCATAATTCATTATAGGAAATAAGGAAATCTTTATGTAGTCCTGCTATAATTAGGATATAATATTTTTTATTATTAAATTCGGCATTATGCTGAAATAATATAACATTTCTTTACGAAGCAATTTAAATTTAAATTTCACGCATACATCACTCTCTCATAAAACCACTTAGTGCAACAACCTACAAAATTCCTGCAGAGTTATTTTCCCTATTTGTATAGGAGTTAACAGTTATAAGTGCTGTCCCCATGTTGTGTACGGGTTGTTTGAAGAATTGACCAACCAGCGACTGCACGTGTCGTAGAAGGCGACTAAAGCACTAAGATCCATACCAACGTCAGAAAGGACATTCGGTTGGTGAGCGCCTAGGCTCCAGAAATTGCTACAAAAATTTAAACGAATGGAAAAGTCTCAAGTAGGGAATTGACTGGTGGTGTGGTGTGGTGTAGGACAGAGAGGATTTGAGACAGTCTGTTCGTATCCCGACCCTGGTTAAACTGGGATTAAAGGGAAGAAGATGATGATGATGATGATGATGATGATGAAGTATAGAGGTTAACAACTCATAAGATCAATATTAAAATCACAATTTTCAATACCAACCATTTTCTTGTCAACCTTTGCTTTAATGTCCTGAGCTAACGTAATGAAGGCCTCCTCAACATTGATGCTCGCCTTAGCACTCGTCTCCATAAACTTTATGTTATATTCAGTGGCCAGCTGTTGAAAATCAATATAGTAAAGTATTATATAATATAATTCTATAGTCCGTATATATAATATAATATAGTCCGTATATATAATATAATATAGTCCGTATATATAATATAATATAGTCCATATATATAATATAATATAGTCCGTAGCACTATGCTAAATGAAAAATTTATTATATGCTCATTGCATGTTAATACAGTTTAATATATCAAAACGACATAGTAGTAAAAAACTTAATAACTATTACTAATATTTACATCTCCAGATAATTATAACAAATAAACTTATCCCTCTTTAACATTCTTTTGAATCGCAGATATAAGGTACATATTTCTACACACAGACTGCATTCATACTACTACATACCACATCAACCACAGGATTCCATCATTCTGTCATTAACATTAACCATTAACTAACTATTAGTTCTAGCTTGAAATAGCCAGGGATGAGGTGATTACATGCTGTTTTCTTCGTATTCGTCACAAAATGCTATGTAGACGATTAATCTATTTCACAGTAGCCCAAACACTCATATTGTAATATTTTCGTACCCGTAAACATTAAAGGGAAACATAAATAAATGAGTTCAGATGAAAAAAGTACATCATACATCAAGATCCAATACCATTCTGCATAACCTTTATGATAAAATTACATCACAGTTGTAAGTTAACTGGAAGTGTTATGACTCACCCCTTGGCCTCTCTCCTTTGATACCTGTCGTCTGTCGTTTATATCACATTTGTTTCCTAAAACCATCTTCTCAACATCGGATGCAGCATGCTGAAAAATGACAAAGTTCAATTTCATCAGATTGCAATATAAAGAATCTAAAATGCTATAGGCCTACTAGCTTCAATATTTAATTTGAAGTCACTTGTAAAATTGCAGATTTAAAGAGAACAGCTTACTAGCTTTAATCAACATTATGTTTGGTTCATTTATAAGAAACTGTAGAGAGACTAATGACCACATTTATTAATGTCAGATTTAACCTTCAATAGTTTGTTAAACCAGATAACAACAAATTCGAATATTCGTATCTACTAAGCTTTATTTGAGGTTTAGTGAGTTAACGTCTCAATCGCGAGGGGTTATATATTCCACTTCTCAAGAAGTAAAATTGCTAGTTTTGTTTACGAAGTAAGTGGTCCGTCTGCCTGAAGGACAGTGCTGTCATTGAATTTTTGAGGGTGACTTTGAAGTTGCTAACCACACCACAGTACGTTGCTTAGTATATAAGAAATTTTAATCTAAATCTCAATGTGCAACACAGTAGCAATTAATCTGCAAGTTATCTCGTGGTTTGTGTACATGGGTGTAGAAAGTGAGCATCAATATAAGTGTGAGATTTATTTCGAAAATGATGATAAGTAGCTACTGTTAGATATTTACATAACCATAAATAGATTTACAAATGTAATTTAATTGAAACAGTATCATTTTAAATTACAAGAGAAAAAATTACAAAGAAATTAGTTCATGAAAATTTAACAATTTGCATAAATAGATTTTCTTTATAATATTATTGGAACTAAAATTTATTATGAAATTCAAGCCAAACATTGTAATCATCACAACGACTTTTTAACAATAACTAAATTTTTGACCTCTTCAATGTTTCGTATCCAATTCCTGATGTTATCGAAGGATTTCTCATTAGTGATGTCATAAACTAGCAGAATACCCTACAAAATATCAAAATAGTCAACTTTGTACTCACAAAATTGACACATTTGTGTAAAATTCTACAAGCACTACAAAATCTTTCAAAAGATATTACGTAACTTAGATTTATTAAGTTAATACTCTAACTCCAATAGTACAATAATTCTCGCATTTAGTATAGAATTACAAAAATTATGAAATTAAAAATTGGTCAAGTTAGTCGTTACAAGTAATCAGTAACTCATCTAACATAAGACTATTATATTATGTCACAAAAAAAATGACAAAATAAGTAGTGCACATAGACATATTAAATGATAGATAAATAGATCAATGTCTATTTCTCCACATTCTCCGACTTTATCCTTGGCATCATTGGAAATACAATCTTTGAGAAATTAAAAATGTGGACCATCCTAAAACCATTTTCTAAAACCATGATACTGAAATCGCACATACCATTGCACCCCTGTAGTAGGCAGTTGTTATTGTTCTAAAGCGCTCCTGTCCGGCAGTGTCCCTAAACAAAAGAACATAAATATCATTTCTACAGTTTTCTAAAATGAATGGAAAAGTTTATCATGACCCCTAGTTAAACTGGGATTCAAGGGAGGATGACGATGATGATAAATCCTCTCCGTCCTACACCGCACCACCAGTCAATCCCCTATTTGAGACTTCTATTCGTTTAAATTTGTGTAGCAATTTCTGGAGCCTAGGCTCTCACCAACTGAATGCCCATTCTGACGTTGGTACGGATCTTAGTGCTTTAGTCCCCTTCTACGACACGTGCAGTCACCGGTTGGTCAATTCTTCAAACAACCCAGACACAACACGGGGAAAAAAACCTTACTACTTCTGTAATTAAAAATGTATGCAGCAACAAATTTTGAAGGTTAAAAGTCTGAGTACAACCAGTGGATGGTAGGAGTAGGTCCGACAGAATAAAATGTAACCTGTGATCTCTTACTTCTAAAACCCTGTCTCCAACCAGTCAATTAGACACAGGCATTTGAAGCCAAAATTACAAGTATTTTACAATATAAAGCTAGTAATTTAAGAACTACACTCACTATATGACAGGCACAATTAAATTCTAAATCAGTGATATACAATCTACATATATATTACACATTCAAAATGTCCACACAAATAACTATATATACGTATTTTAGAAATTTTGTAGAGTATATATTATACATTTATTTGTTACTTCAGAAGATTATCATCTTAGCAATAGCGAAAAAGCAATTTACATAGCCAAAATAATAAAACTTAAACAGTTTAGAGAGCAATGATCATTCAGAATGGTATCTAACTCTTTCCAAATTCAGAGTATTTAAACTCATCTGACATCTTAGCACTATATCCAGCTTACCAGTCTCACGTATCTTAACAAACAAGGCTATGTAGATAAATGGCACATTATGTCATGCTATAGCACATAGTACGTTACTTTGATAATGCTAATTGCAGTTTAAGGTATGATGATGATGATGAGTTATCCATGCAGTCGAAGCCGACTCTTGGACACTTTATGAACTATCTGTCTCCATGTATCACAATTTCTTACTGTCTCCCTCAAATCTGCTATGCTGGTGTTGAGGTCAAATTCTACAGTATCAAGCCAATGCGTTCTTTGACGACCTTTCCTCCTTTTTCCACTGACCTGTCCTAGCATAATTGATTTCTCAATTGAACTCGCTTGCATGACATGTCCAAAGTATGACATCCTTTGCTTTGTGATCTTCCCTTCAAGAGAAATACTTGGTTTTATGCGATCTAGCAAATCTCTATTGTTAACTTTAGCCATTCACGGGACTCGTAACATGCGTCTCCAACACCAAAGCTCGAAAGCATCGATTCTCCTTCTATCCGCCCTTTTTAGCGTCCAACTTTCGCCTACATATGTTTAAAGTATACAAATCAGATATTTCCACTGTTTATAAATTGCTTAGCAGAGCTGCTATCAATGTCAAATCCAAGGCACAAACTTATTAATATATACTATATAGTATTCCTACAAGATACGTAGTAAAATATAATTGCATACCAAATCTGCAGCTTAATTTTCTTCCCATCCAATTCAATTGTTCTGATTTTGAAATCGATACCTGCATAAAATAAGAGTTATATTAAGACAGTAGAATATTACACAACATAAAATTAGCTCAGGAATCAAACAACTAGTACTACACTTCATTGCCATACTTCATTTTTACTTCATTTGAATACATCTGTTTAATAAACCCATCTAAGATCACATTTTCCTAAAACGTTTCTAAATGTATTGTTTTTGTACCGAGAGGATGGTAGAATGAATGTAGCACTTGCCTGAGAAGCAGGAGGACATAGATTAGAATCCCAGCCTGATTATCACTGATGGTAACCCTTGTGATGGAGAAACAAATGCTTATTAATGCAGATGATTTCGCTATGGCTCAGAAAATCAACTCAGGGTTTGGTGCAGAAGTTCAGATGACTAAAGGTGACAAGGCTTTACCGAATGCAGAAGATAATGGGACACAGCTTAATCAGCTTAAACAGCAAGACTTCTAACTCAGAAGTTAACTTGAACATTGCTGATCCCACCAACAATTCTCATAACTCCAAAGCAATGATAGAAGCAGCTGATTCCAGCAAGATTTTTTTCCTTTTACCTCAAACTAAAACATGACCACAGCTGACCCCTAAATTAACAGAGAGACTCTTTGAAGCACACTTAGCTTGCTTCTTAGCCTTATTTTCAGGACAGGGTTGGTAGCTTGCTAGTCCAATAACGAGACCAACATAATATATAAATGTATATATATATATATATATATATATATATATATATATATATATATATATATATATATATATATATATATATATATATACTATACATAGTCTACAAAATATTGTGTTTCATATTTTTACATATTTTAACTAAATAGTATAGCTAAGTTATTTTAATAAATTGCACACTAAAACTTTAAGAAGAAAATATTTTGACCTACCTATGGTGGAGATAAAAGTGGAATTAAATGCATCTTCAGAAAATCGGAACAGAACGCACGTTTTTCCTACACCAGAATCGCCAATAAGTAGCAGCTTAAACAGATAGTCATACGTTTTAGCCATTTCTTTAATTGTTGCAGCTTCTTCAAAAGCAATCTAAGTCAATAACCTAACAACAAAACACATATATTATAATGCCTCACTCTTCTCTCCTCAGTCTTCCATTTTTATCTTCATGCCCACATACGAGTGGATCTTTAACCACTATTCTTGGGGGATTCTGCTTATGACGAGGTGGGCCCCCTAAGCCTATCTCACCTTCGACTAACATTTACTGGGAAGGGGTGTCATTCCCTGAGAAAAAATCTTGCGTACCCAAAACATGATACATAATATATATATATATATATATATATATATATATATATATATCATGTTTCAATGAAACTAACGAAGCAATGAAACTCATAACTTTATAAGAGTATAATAAAAATATATAAAAATATAACTAGAGACTTAAAGATGCAAACACCTCACAGTCTGCACCATGTACACGTGAGCTCAAATAAATATACAAATAAATTATTGTAAATTATATATAATATTTGACTTGTATTACTTTCTAGAATGTCATTTCGAATGTGGAGTCTAATCCAAACTTAACTTTTTCTAATACATTTAAATCATCGCGCATGATCTATCTCATCAAGGCTTTAATGAACCCTTCCGTACCATACCGTTATAAGTACTCGAATCCGGGGAGTATACATTTTAGTAATACATAAATAAATATTAACCAAGTCGAGTTTTATTACTATTCTTAAATCAGCTCTCAAAAGAGAAACTATAAACCCAAGTAAAAGTAAATAAACAAATCCTCCCATTAGATCTAGTTTAGAATCTTAAATATTAATGGCGTAGCTTGAATGAAATTACTAAAGTAAAAAAGACCACACATTACAGTGAAATGATCAATAATGCTGATTTTTATCACTTTAATACCACTTATATAAACCCTTAGGCAATTTATACCAAAAACTCTTATAGTATATATAGAATGTCTTAATAACGTAGAGGTAACGTCATGAAGTTTTAAATGACAAATCCTGAGGTGATTTGAATCCTCGTGGGTTCGAATCCCGGCTGCGCTGATCTGAGAGTAAAATCTCGGACATTCACTGGACTGGTTGTACGGAAAATGGTCTAAATTGCCTAACGGATTATACATGTGGTTTTAAAAGTGATAGATATCAACATAGTTGATTATTCACTATAATGCGTGTTTACTTTTTATGCATGTATGTCTGTATATGTATGCACGCATATGTATGTATGTATGTATATGTATTTATGCATAAGTTATGTGCATGTGTGTAGCTGTATGTGTATAGTATTTTCAATATGTGTGTGATGTGTTGGTAATTGTTTTTAGACTTACCAAGCTTCGTATTTTTTCTTTTACAGCTTTTGTATGATGAGATATGAAGTTTCCACTAGACTGGTGTTACAAGTCTTCCAGACTTCCTTAACCATTTTAACATTTTTTTACAGCATTGTTAAGTCACTCAACACTGCAGGCAGCTGCTCGTAGCTGGCAGCGGAGGACATTCTTGCTGCAAGTTCATTGTTTACATTTTTGGGGCATACGATAATTCCTGACTGAAGTATAGTTAGCAGACACATATTTCCTTCAGCAGCCACTTCCGGCGAACGTATACCTGACGGTTGTACGGCCGCATAGGTCAAGGTTAATATTTGTAAATAAACAATAAATAAATATACTATTAATATGAAGTAAGTATTAACACAAAGAGATCAAACTACATGATTTGTAATCAACCGGTATGATTTATGAACAATAATATTTAAAAACGGATTAAAGTTAATGGTTTTGCTATAATGTTGTAAGATTAAAATTAATAAATATGAATAATAAGATTATTAATTGTGAATCATTAAATTTAATAGTTTTCAAGTAAATATTTTTAAATAATTGAAGTGAGCTTTTTTGTAGATCTCCTTAAAATAAAATTACATGGTATCTCTCTCTCTCTCTCTCTCTCTCTCTCTTAGTGCACTGCCTACTGGCAGATCCATGGTTTATAACGCCTCCACTCTTCTCTGTCTTCCGCTTTCCTCTTCATTTCCACATATGAGTGGGTCTTTAAATCATCTAACATACATGGTATAATAATTTAAAATTTCTAGTTTATAAAATCGGATATATTTAAAATCCATTTTGATATTATTTTTATGTATTGAACTCTTGTGAACGCGTTAAAGTTAAGTGGAAAGAAATGACTTGTATTCTTATTAAAATGCTTTTTAATGTATTTGTTTTATAACTGTTGGTTTTCTTTAATGTCCATTAGTGTTTACATTTTACTCTGACTGTGAGCCAGCAGAAAACTAAATCTGAAGAGGCTCAGAAGTTGTTAAATTTGCTGCAGCAGGCCTGGTACAAGCAGAGTCTGATACAGTATCACTAACTGTTGCTGCAGTGCAAGGAGCTATCTCCAACAGGTGGAGATAGATGCCTTCGACAACCAAGACCTGTGGAAATGAGGAGGAACATTATGAAGCTGAAGAATATTATGAGCAAGATGATACTTAAGAACGGGAGAAGTCGTAAATGAAATTAGTTGCAAGTCAAGGAATAAAATATAATGACAGACCTCCAGACCTTCAAGAATTGGGGTCTATCTAATCCTAAGCTTTCATTAAAGGTATTTATAATATTATTGCTGATATTTTTATAGTTGTTGGAGTAGTTATGGCTCAAGCAGGTAGTTACTACAATACAAGCAGTGCATTGCCTACCGGCAGGTCCATGTTATATAATACCTCCACTCTTCTCTGTCTTCCGCTTTCCTCTTCATTTCCACATATGCGTGGGTCTTTAAATCATCTAACAACCCTAATATCGGCCTGCCCCTGCCTGTTTTCCCTTCCATTCTACCTTCTATGACCTCTATTTATAGACGTTCCCCCTTAGGATGTGTCCTATCCAACTCTTCTTCCTATTTCTTCATACATTTATCAACTATCTATCTGTACCAACTCTCTCCAGAACTTCCTCATTTGTAACCTCTTGAGTCCAGCTGATCCTCTCCATTCTTCTCCAAATCTATCATTGCCTCAGCCTATCCATTGTCTTCTGCAGTCCAGTCTCGCTGCCCGCTACCATTCCTTAGTCATCTGCAAATCATGCATCTTGTAATAGTTTTCCTCCTACTTCTATTCCTTCTTCCATGTCTTCCATGGCTTCTTCCATCATTACCTCAGCGTAATTGTTAAAAATCAATGTCGAAATGCTACAACCTTGTCTTTCTTCACATCCTATTTCACTTCTTCTGAGTATTCTTGTTGGATTTTGATTATTGAGCACTCTTTGATTCATGTACAAGTTTAAAATTAGTCTTCTATCTCTCCAGTCAATTCCTATTCTTTTTAAGATATTCATCATCGTTTTCCTAGCCAATCCTGTCAAAGGCCTTCTCAAAGTCTACCAAGCATACAAAAACGTCCTTTCCATATTCTAAGCTTCTTTCGCAAAGAACCCGCATTGCCCCTATTGCTTCTCTTATGCCGCATCCTTACCTTGATTGGTATATCGCACAGGGTTCTATATAAATATAAATGTTATTATAAAATGATAACTTATTAGATCATGTATAGAATTTAGAAATGTTGTACAAGTTGTTGTTAGATCAT
Organism: Enchytraeus crypticus; assembly: GCA_905160935.1. Lineage (NCBI taxonomy): Eukaryota > Metazoa > Annelida > Clitellata > Enchytraeida > Enchytraeidae > Enchytraeus > Enchytraeus crypticus. Next base: position 4,292 of record CAJHZI010000423.1, on the reverse strand, counting down.
GTATAGAATTTAGAAATGTTGTACAAGTTGTTGTTAGATCATGTATAGAATTTAGAAATGTTGTACAAAATGTTGTACAAGTACTTGACTCTGATGGTTATGGCGAGGGATTGGCCTTCATGCCTTCGAGATCAAGCCAGAGACTTCAGATAATTTGAGTCAATGGACAGGAATTTTTCTTAGGCCAAGGTTAATGTTCATGATCTATTGCTTAGTTTCACAATAAAAATATAATGTCAAGAAAATATAAATATCTCAAACATAATATTTGTTAATAATACTAATAATAAATATTAATATTAATAAATAACATAATTATTTCTTAAAAATTAAATATTTTAAACATAATGTAGACTAATTTCCTGTATAAAATATGTCATGTCGTCATGTGATTCTTACGTGTTATGGGCCTAACAAGAACTGTTTACATATTTTGCAGTAGGATTGTATGAAATTGTGAAATGTATTGCAAACAGCAAATGGTGTGGGGGCTGAGATCTGCCAAATCATACACCACTATTGAAAGTAATGATGATAATGATTTTACTAGTAATTTTTCTAGTAATTTTTATGTTGCTGTTTCAGACATAGAATTTTGCATGGTGCAACCTGTTAACAATGCAAGTTCAGATGTCAAAATTAATTTGCACCTGTTGTCCACTCTGCTCAACGTGCACCTGTTGTGCACTCTGCTCAGCTTGCACCTGTTGTGCACTCTGCTCAGCTTGCACCTGTTGTCCACTCTGCTCAGCATGCACCTGATGTCCACTCTGCTCAGCGTGCTACTATTGAACATAAACTCTTACCACATGTGGTACATACTTTACATTATGCACACTTGTATATCAAGATCTTATATTAAATTACTGGTGTAACGGAATTGCATGATAACTTAATCTTTTTAATAAGTATTCTGTTTTCCTGTTTTAAACAGTTTTGTAAGAAACTTGAATATTTAATTGAATGTTAGTAGAATGCTTTTACGTTTGTCTCTTTTTAGTGGCATTTTAAATGCTTTGAGGGACGATATTCTCCAACCGTTCACTGGTTTAATATAAAATTTAAGATTATTTGGAAATGCATCCTGGTCTCAATTACATTGTACTGAAACTAGCAATGAAATATCCACAAATGCTACTTGTTTTACTGCATCCATTCTTTTCTATTGTTCACTTTTTTCATATTCGTTTCATATGCACAATGTTTTACTCTATAATGCTAAACTAGAGGTAACTTTGTAAGTATGTAGTAGATAATATATATATATATATATCTATATATATATATATATATATATATATATATAAATAAATATATATAGATAAATATATATATATATATATATATATATATATATATATATATATATATATATATATATATATATATATATATATATATATATATATATATATATTATCTACTACATACTTACAAAGTTACCTCTAGTTAAGCATTATAGAGTAAAACATTGTGCATATGAAACGAATATGAAAAAAGTGAACAATAGAAAAGAATGGATGCAGTAAAACAAGTAGCATTTGTGGATATTTCATTGCTAGTTTCAGTACAATGTAATTGAGACCAGGATGCATTTCCAAATAATCTTAAATTTTATATTAAACCAGTGAACGGTTTGAGAATATCGTCCCTCAAAGCATTTAAAATGCCACTAAAAAGAGACAAACGTAAAAGCATTCTACTAACATTCAATTAAATATTCAAGTTTCTTACAAAACTGTTTAAAACAGGAAAACAGAATACTTATTAAAAAGATTAAGTTATCATGCAATTCCGTTACACCAGTAATTTAATATAAGATCTTGATATACAAGTGTGCATAATGTAAAGTATGTACCACATGGGGTAAGAGTTTATGTTCAATAGTAGCACGCTGAGCAGAGTGGACATCAGGTGCATGCTGAGCAGAGTGGACAACAGGTGCAAGCTGAGCAGAGTGCACAACAGGTGCAAGCTGAGCAGAGTGCACAACAGGTGCACGTTGAGCAGAGTGGACAACAGGTGCAAATTAATTTTGACATCTGAACTTGCATTGTTAACAGGTTGCACCATGCAAAATTCTATGTCTGAAACAGCAACATAAAAATTACTAGAAAAATTACTAGTAAAATCATTATCATCATTACTTTCAATAGTGGTGTATGATTTGGCAGATCTCAGCCCCCACACCATTTGCTATTTGCAATACATTTCACAATTTCATACAATCCTACTGCAAAATATGTAAACAGTTCTTGTTAGGCCCATAACACGTAAGAATCACATGACGACATGACATATTTTATACAGGAAATTAGTCTACATTATGTTTAAAATATTTAATTTTTAAGAAATAATTATGTTATTTATTAATATTAATATTTATTATTAGTATTATTAACAAATATTATGTTTGAGATATTTATATTTTCTTGACATTATATTTTTATTGTGAAACTAAGCAATAGATCATGAACATTAACCTTGGCCTAAGAAAAATTCCTGTCCATTGACTCAAATTATCTGAAGTCTCTGGCTTGATCTCGAAGGCATGAAGGCCAATCCCTCGCCATAACCATCAGAGTCAAGTACTTGTACAACATTTTGTACAACATTTCTAAATTCTATACATGATCTAACAACAACTTGTACAACATTTCTAAATTCTATACATGATCTAACAACAACTTGTACAACATTTCTAAATTCTATACATGATCTAATAAGTTATCATTTTATAATAACATTTATATTTATATAGAACCCTGTGCGATATACCAATCAAGGTAAGGATGCGGCATAAGAGAAGCAATAGGGGCAATGCGGGTTCTTTGCGAAAGAAGCTTAGAATATGGAAATGACGTTTTTGTATGCTTGGTAGACTTTGAGAAGGCCTTTGACCGGATTGGCTAGGAAAACGATGATGAATATCTTAAAAAGAATAGGAATTGACTGGAGAGATAGAAGACTAATTTTAAACTTGTACATGAATCAAAGAGTGCTCAATAATCAAAGTCCAACAAGAATACTCAGAAGAAGCGAAATAGGATGTGAAGAAAGACAAGGTTGTAGCATTTCGACATTGATTTTTAACAATTACGCTGAGGTAATGATGGAAGAAGCCATGGAAGACATGGAAGAAGGAATAGAAGTAGGAGGAAAACTATTACAAGATGTATGATTTGCAGATGACTAAGGAATGGTAGCGGGCAGCGAGACTGGACTGCAGAAGACAATGGATAGGCTGAGGCAATGATAGATTTGGAGAAGAATGGAGAGGATCAGCTGGACTCAAGAGGTTACAAATGAGGAAGTTCTGGAGAGAGTTGGTACAGATAGATAGTTGATAAATGTATGAAGAAATAGGAAGAAGAGTTGGATAGGACACATCCTAAGGGGGAACGTCTATAAATAGAGGTCATAGAAGGTAGAATGGAAGGGAAAACAGGCAGGGGCAGGCCGATATTAGGTTTGTTAGATGATTTAAAGACCCACGCATATGTGGAAATGAAGAGGAAAGCGGAAGACAGAGAAGAGTGGAGGTATTATATAACATGGACCTGCCGGTAGGCAATGCACTGCTTGTATTGTAGTAACTACCTGCTTGAGCCATAACTACTCCAACAACTATAAAAATATCAGCAATAATATTATAAATACCTTTAATGAAAGCTTAGGATTAGATAGACCCCAATTCTTGAAGGTCTGGAGGTCTGTCATTATATTTTATTCCTTGACTTGCAACTAATTTCATTTACGACTTCTCCCGTTCTTAAGTATCATCTTGCTCATAATATTCTTCAGCTTCATAATGTTCCTCCTCATTTCCACAGGTCTTGGTTGTCGAAGGCATCTATCTCCACCTGTTGGAGATAGCTCCTTGCACTGCAGCAACAGTTAGTGATACTGTATCAGACTCTGCTTGTACCAGGCCTGCTGCAGCAAATTTAACAACTTCTGAGCCTCTTCAGATTTAGTTTTCTGCTGGCTGACAGTCAGAGTAAAATGTAAACACTAATGGACATTAAAGAAAACCAACAGTTATAAAACAAATACATTAAAAAGCATTTTAATAAGAATACAAGTCATTTCTTTCCACTTAACTTTAACGCGTTCACAAGAGTTCAATACATAAAAATAATATCAAAATGGATTTTAAATATATCCGATTTTATAAACTAGAAATTTTAAATTATTATACCATGTATGTTAGATGATTTAAAGACCCACTCATATGTGGAAATGAAGAGGAAAGCGGAAGACAGAGAAGAGTGGAGGCGTTATAAACCATG